>JAQFZI010000424.1:0-16367 GCA_034695605.1 Eupelops occultus | reverse complement strand
TGCTTGGCTAACCCTTGTTTAAAGTGGTTTAATAAAAATGAGTAAAACTTATTTCGTTAACACTTTCTGATAAATAAATTTTTTCAATTTTTATGAGCAAACATTTGTCATGAGATGCGTTCCGCACAACTGTAAGACTGAAAGACTGTATAATTTCTTGCTTAAGGCCACCATATATTGAGCTCTACAATGAAGTCTAACCTAAAAAATTTGCAGTTTTCTAACATTGCGAACATAAGCTTAGTTTGTAAAATAGTCTCTGGTGTGAGATTAAGGCAGACAATGTCATGCATATAACGCATTTATGGTATATCTATGCCATATATATACACCGATGTGTGTATGGCGTATGGCATATATGGCATATCACTTGATATTTCACGTTTGAGAACCAGAATCTATTATATTAAGTTGCAAACCAGGCAAAGGAGGCAAACAGAGCCAAATCTCCAGCCAATTGTGCTCTGCTATCAACTACACTGACATATTAGCGCACAATTGCAATACCAGTAGTTTTAAGGAATATTTTAGAGTTTAGTTCTCTCTCTAAATGTTTAATATAATATCGGATCAAAATTTTTCAGAATGTCATTTACCAGTTTATCAGTACCGCACAAATGCAAAACAGCACACTTTCCAACCTCCCAGTCCTGACAATATCCCACTGTTTTGATCCCAAAAGCCATATTTCTCAGGTCAAGATTGGTGCGTCCCCTGACTACTCATCCCATGTCGACAATTCGACATTTGTCTGCTTATGCACTGAAATACTATTTCAAAGTTCGCATCAACTTATGCCTGTGCCTATGTCTGAGCCCCTTCAGGCTTCGAGAATGCATGAAGAAATCAGATTATTTTGTTATGTATGTCCTCAACCTATTGCCAGTACTGCAGTCATACAACTCAAACAAAGTATAAACTGTTTTGTAGATTCAATCCAAACATTCATTTTAGAGAATAGCAAACATACAAATGATTAAAACATATTTCAGAAATTGTTTGCTATTTTACTATCAGTGCTCAACATTCAGTTCAGTTTGAGTTACATTTAGTTCAATATAAACTATCACTTCTGTCAACCAATTGATTCGGTGACCCTTTTTTAAACAATAACCTTTTCTACTCAAAACTTTAAAGTGATTGAAATGTGTAATAATTTCACCCACTTTTGTCTCCGGAGCCAAATTGGTTGACAGAATTGTGTTTCAACACTACTCTCATTGCAATTATGTCTGAATATCACATTTAACTCAAATTATTCAATACTGAAAGCGATGTCAACTTAAATAACTTAAATTTATATTAGAGTTACGTAAATGTTATTCAAATGCATTCTATATTCAAAAACAATAAAACGGTCGATAAAGTCGTAATCATTGAAATAAATATCAATTTAAGGCTAGAAATGGATACTTCCCTAAAAAGCATATATTTTTTATTAAATATATCGATATTAATTGAATAGAGTTATGGTAAATGAGTGACTCAATTACTATCTAAAACAATTCATAGGATACTTTGGAGTGAAGTCCAATAAAATAAAATCTGAATATTTGTTGGCATAGAATGGCATAAAAAAAGGCAAAGTATTCTAAAAATTCTATTCATTGAAAAAATATTAGGTTTTGTTTGAGGTTTCAATTAATATCGATTAAAGTGAATTACACACTAAAGTAGTATATAAGCAGTACTTTAATAGCGATGCACTTTATAACTGACATTACGTGAGTGAACTGAGCGTTAATAATGAGAATCCATCTATACTTTTGTGAATATTGCAATTCAGTGACACATTCATTAGGTATTTGTATAAAACATATGCCAAACAGAAAAAACAATTGATTGTCTGATATGAGCCCAGAGAGCAATTTGATGGCAGTGTCAGTGATGTCTTACCGTGTGAGATCCATCCATGGTTACAGTTGGCACAATTTCGCATTTGAGTCTTTCCAGGTGCAAAGCAATCACAGGAACAGTTGGGTGTCGAACAACGGATCGTCTAAACATCGAAATTAACAAAAATGGCATTTAATAAATGACTCAGTCGTTTGATATATTGTATACTATTTAGTAATTCTATGAATAAGGAAAAGAAGTGCACAAAATGGACAGACTTTGTATTAAAACTAATTTTGTTAATCGAAAATATAGTGAAAAATTAATTTTATTTATTTGTTTGTTTCCTATATTCAGTCGATTGATATCCACATGAGTTATGAGTAAAGCATTGCATAACTGGATGTGAGTGTTGGGTAAGTTTTGAGTAGAGTTGTGCCAAACTATTTATTTATTCATACATTACTGGTGAGTAGTAGTAGCGGTCATTTAAGGCTCGTATAACTGTATACTAGTATTCAGGCATCAAAAGTGCATTTCTCTACTATTTTTATTTATTTTGTTGGTAGTGTATGGCCTATCCATCCCTATGCACATCGAACACACAGAGCACTATGCAGTATGTGCTGTGATATTGATGAAACTGTTGTGCGCTAAGACAGCTGCCCGTAAAGCCACAAAAGGCTGTTTGGATGCTCACAACAGTATCAGAGTTGGAGCAATGCTTGACTCAAATCACTGGGGAAATGAAGAGCAGTGCTCACAAAACAATACGTTAGCTCTTGGTTTGGGCAGGAAAGGGGAACAACACTATCATAGCTTTCTTTTCTAACTTTGAGCCACATTTAATAATGGATGAGTTGGGGATATGGGGGACAGCAGTCTATGACCAACAACACTAAACGAGAAAACTAATGTCCACTCAAAGTATATTATGTGTTGGCAGAGCTGGTAATAATAGTAGTGAAACCCCGTTAGTCAGTAGTACGTGTCGTTGGCATCAGTGCCGACTTGTTTCGTGTTAGCCATTATTGGTTTGCCTCACAATCGCTGAGAAGTGCTATTCTTCGCAGCATTTGTGGGGTTAATCTCCAATTGAATGTATGAAAGCTATGAATATAATTGTGTTGTGCAATGCCTTCAATGCCTCTGTTGGGACACACACTGACAGAACAAGTGATGTGTCACATAAATTGTCTGCAAATATACTTTACTCAAACTCATAATAGACACCACTGTTCACATAAAAATAATAATCGCAGTAATAATTGTGTGCAGTTGTTGTTCACAACACCATTAAATGAGTTGTTTCTCTTCAAACATGTCTCTAATGATATACATATAGTGTATATACTAATGATTGAAAGACACAATTAATTGCGCTTTAATTTGCTTTTATCCAACAGTTCATATAATTAGCAAACAGTTGCTCTGAACAGCACATCAATTAACTGATAACTGCCATAATTGATAGCAACGCCAAATGGCAACAGATTCTACTCGACTCTATCCTATCAGAACACACACATACATACACACACACACACACACACACACACACACACACATCCGATTGCGGTAACATTAGGGAAATTTTGGCAACAAGTGATGATTCAAAGGATAATTAATTTATTTATTGGTTGAGTTAATCTAAAATATAAATCAATACACGAAACCAATAGCGGTATAATAAGTCGACTCAACTCTTAAACCACTTTCAAAAACATAAATATCGAAGTAATTAATTAGTTATATAAAAACCATAAAAAGTGAGGGCTTATAAGAATATATATCTAAAGTACCTTGTGTACTCTCTCTATTCTCAGCCAAAGCTTTGTTTAAACCCAAAGTAGGTATCACTGAAAGCAATAGTTACTGATCTAAAGTAGCCTAAAAAGAGGAAACTCTATATACTAAGTCTAGCCATCCCTTTGCCAACTGTGTTGTATGCACTCTATTTCCAATCACTCATTCATGTAGTGATAACGAGTTGGGCTCTGAGGGGTCATAATCGCAGTGATAGTCCGACAAAAGCTGCCGAAGTGGTCGACAAAAAGTACAAATGTATTACTCATTAGATGTTATCCTTCGTTAATACAAATACATGACGTGTCTGTCAAACAACCAAATAATATATTATTTCATTTCATCAAAAAACAATTTAGAAATTATTTAATTTCAATTTAATTTTTATCTTCCAAACCATTAATTTAAGAATAAAAGGTTAAAATTTTCATTGCTTTCAATAAAATTTGATTAAATAACTAAATTTACCTTTTAAATAAGTTTTTTACAACCTTACTCATTCATTCTACAAGAATTCTGAGGATAAAAAAGAACAAGGGAGGGAGGGGAGAGAGAGAGAGAGAGAGAGAAAGAGAGAAAGAGAGAGATGGATGGATTCTTTTTATAAGTATGGTCAATTGTTAATAAATAGCACAAAACAATTTGAAGTCAAGGGATGAAAACTAAAAAATCTATTTATGGTTATTAATGGAAAGGATTTTGATTGAATCAATGGTTGTTTAACATTATTGGCCATATGTCTATTGATTGGTCTCAAATGCCTGTTCCTTATTACCCCCTGACTGTGAATTGAATACGATTATAATTACTATTAGTAATAATTAATGTTCTCTTATGATTGAGTGGTGAATCCGGTTATGTCATTAGGTCTGTCATAATGTCAAAACGAAGAGGCCATCAATGCATCATTGGCCCGGCACAGCACAAATACAGGCAGTGCATCGCAATGCGATGGCAAATGATCAATTACATAAGAGGCTCGATATAATAAGACTTCAATAGATTGCATCCAATATTGGAACTCATCAGAGCCTCGAACCCGTCTGACAGCCAATCCTATTGAATATCTATTTTTTAACTTTACATTAAACAGTGGGGCCGATGACCTGCGTTCAAATTAAATGTCAACCGTGGCCTCCGTCACTTGTAATAAGGCTAACACATCAAATGGTTTGGCGAATTATGATTAGAGGTGCGCCTCTTCTCAGCTGCAGGCCAGCCATCACAGCACACATTGCATTCACAGCACCACAGCTAACAACTATTACCACAATATATGGCTCAGTCTTTTTGTGATTGCAAAATGAAACACATTTTTGCTTTACTGATGACCAACTGCCGACTCACTCCTGACGCCTCACTCTATGATCGATGCGAAACTACCTGACCTCTCATGTCTTCGATCCATTGTATAATACAGGCGTCGGTTACACCTTATATATCAGTTACTCTTTTGATATTTACTTAAACTACTCTTATATTAATGAAAACGGGTTCCACTTTTGTAGAGATTGACTCTCTTGGAGTTATTCTCGAAGTTATTCTCTGAGTTATTCCAAACTTTTAATTCAAATTTCAGATCATTTCGAATATTGAAAACAAATTTTTAGCCAATTCTCCAAAATATTTGACTTCATTGCAAATAAATTATTTAAATTTCAAATAATTTATTTTGAATATAAAAAAATTCAAATTAAAAAATGTTTTGAATTCATTTGACATTTATTTAAAATAAGTGAAATTTGACGTCGAGTCAAATGTTTGGTAAACACACATTTTTGTCCCATTCTATAGATTGCAAATATATTTTTTTGTAATTTTAGCCCTTTTTCATAGACTAATGTAATTGAAGCCCAAACACAAGATTGTCGCGGATGACTCCGAGTCGTTAATGATATACCCGTACAGAGTCCAAGCATGAGGTTTGTGCTCAGTTTTAGTTACTGGGCGTCTGTTGAGGTAAACGAGTCGTTTCCAATTTCGTTTGTGCGTGAAGTGAAGGACAGTCTATTCGACTTCGACTACACAGTCATAGACTGTCTCTACTCTAATAATTTGGGATTCGATATGCATTCGTTACGACTCTTTTCTACCTTTCCATACAAAAGCAGTTTATAGTACTTTAAACAATAATTTTTTAACATTGAGTTGACATTCCTCTTAATATGAAGCAACAAATAATGTTTTTTTAAAAAACTTTTTAGCACTACTTGACTGTCAGATCTGAATATTCAGCTAATAATAAATAATTCAAAAAACAATTATTTCTAAAATATTTGAGTTTTAATCATTTTTCATAAATTAAATAATTTATATGTTTTTATATTTTATTGCCGACTATTAAAATGCAAAAATCATTTTTAAAATTATAATTCATTGAATTCAACAGTCATTGAGAATAGATTAGCGAATGAATGGATTGTGTGAAACAAAGCCTACAATCAAACTTAATTGAATGTTTCTGTGTCTGAGTCGGTGGTGCAGATGACAACTATACCCCTCTACTATCCCCTCTACCACTTGTTAAATTCTCGTTAGGAATTGACTGTGAAGTCATCAAATGTGAGACAAACGACAAAATGACATTTTTTACATCTAATTGTTTAAAACAAAACTTAAACTAACCCTCTGTTAAAATCAGTGATGGCCAAGGAGGATAATGTCAAATTTTCTCCCAACCGAAAATCCTAAAAAATCTGCCCTTAAAGCTAAAGGATTTTTTGGACATTTTATAAAATTATTGAAAACTTTAATGTAAAGAGTGGTAATTATAATTGTTAAAAACTCTTAACTAGCTAAAATTTTTGAGGTTTTAAATAATGGCGGTATCCCCCTCAATTCTTCTTGACTGAAAAATCCGTTATCCCTCTCAATCCTACTAGAGCCTCGGACCTTGGCCATCACTGGTTAAAATGATTGACAAAAATGCAGAAAAAATGAAAAGAATGTAAGACTCGGTGTAAATGAAATTTGAAATTAAGATTAAGTCACTCCAAGTGACACATCACTCAAAAAATCATTACTGAGTTTCACAAAATTATAATTTCGCTTTCTTTCTCATCAGAGTAGAAAAAATTGTGGGCGGCTTTTGATCCGGGATCAGTCCTAAAACGACCTGAGCTGCGACAAGAGCTCATCTCACGGCTAAGTAACATGAAATGTATTTTAATGTCATATTTGCGTGCTGTCAGTCGTCTGCAATTTTGCGTATATTATTAGGTAATCGACAATCTTTTCATATGAGAGTCTGGGCTGAGAAACGAAAATTTGATGCCATATAAGACCTTAAATATGTATATTATTATAATTGTTGAACTCAGCTTCAATCGGGTCACTCCGGGTTTATTGTCACTCAAATCCTTTAAATTTTAAAAGTTTTGAACAAAAACTTAAAAGTATTAGCTTTTGGTTCAGTCATTGATTCTATAATTGAATTAATGACAAAATTGAAGTCAAATGAATTCAAATGATGTCAAATGTTATCAAATAAAGTCATAATCAAACAAAAAGTCATTATTAATGAGACTCAAAGCGATACTAATTCTAACACAAAGTGTCACAAAATGTCATTAATTGTGTCAACAAATTGTCATTTAATGAATAATTTTGGGACAAATAGAGGGCTAATGAATAAAATGAATTGGGATTCAAGACTTACCACAACATCCATAGGAATTGAAGTCAATTTGTTTATGAGTTGCGATTTGTGAGAAGCACTGGAAAAAGTCGAACAATTGAAAGAAGTGCGAAAATCGCGGCGAAGTCGCTGGTCGTGAGACTTAACGACTTTTGGAGGACCTCTCCTTTGGCTGTCGTGTTGTGCAGAAGTAGGCGGAGGAAGACGAAGATGATTAGTGTCGACCGCTCTCTGTTGCGGCTCCACTAGTATTGTGTCCCCTAATGTAAAAAAAGTAGAAGAGGTAATGCAAAGGTGGGACAATTCGGCCGTGTGAGGAGTGGCCAACTGCGAGCGACACCACCTTTTTTGCGACGACACTGTCGACCAACGAGACAGAGACGATGCGCACGCAGTCAGACACTCAGACACATCACACTCTCATAAGACAAACAAATTGATTACATCATATCTTACATGCAATACAATCTATGTCTTACATGGACGCAATATATGCACCGGCGGCCTACCGACCCCTTCCACTATGATATCTGCAGACATTGATAGCAACTGACAGTGAATATCAGTGACAAGATATCAAGTTTTGAGCACAAACTAAACTTTGCTGGAAGTTTGCATTGGATTTGAGCAGAACTTTTCAGAATAATAGTAAACACAATAATAGGCACTCATTCAACACACGGAAGACACAGATGTCAAGCACTCCAACAATTCGTGACTTCAAACAGAATAACTAATAATTTTAGTAAATTTTGTTCCAATAATTTACTGAATTTTTGTCACAAAATGCAGAGAAAACGAGAATCAGTTTAAATAAAATTTATGCCAAACACTAATAAATAGCAATAATTTTTTTATTCACGAATTAATATAATTAACATTTAATACAATTCAGAAAACGAGTTAGAAAGTAGCGCAACACATGGGGTGCTCTATTGCACTGTCTGTTGGTTCTGTGCCTAACATAAACTTCAATGGAAAAGCATTAATATCGAAATGTTCATTCTCTGCCTCTCTGACTTGTGCTGGATATGTGCTGCTCTGTACTCCTCTCTGCGACTGCACAGCACAAAACTTAACATAGCATATACTCAATACATGCCACAGATTCCAGATCGCTCTCTATGCCTTCCCCCTTATCTTTTCCCCGGATCCGCAATTTATTGAGGGAAGTGGAAACTGTATAAGACTGAGTGGCGTAGACTACTGATCATGATTACCAATGGCAGAGAGCACTTGCAAAATATTGTCTGTTGAATTCAAGTGTTTCTCTCAAACGTTTTCAGGCATCGGATGATTGTGTAGAGTGAGTACAGTCCCCACTAGTATCTAATGATCAAACACTAGGAACATATAATAAGCTTATTCTCCCCTTTGCTTATGGCCAGTCATTAGCCATTCAGTATTGTATTGAGAAATCGTGTGCATATCAATAGGAGCACCGCATCGCACAAATTGAGGCCACAAATACTAATTTGAATACACGATAATTGAAGCTCTAAATTGATGTAATGCTATGAGAATAAAGTCTTTA
Organism: Eupelops occultus; assembly: GCA_034695605.1. Lineage (NCBI taxonomy): Eukaryota > Metazoa > Arthropoda > Arachnida > Sarcoptiformes > Phenopelopidae > Eupelops > Eupelops occultus. The sequence continues at coordinate 7,554 of JAQFZI010000424.1, read as the reverse complement.
TCTTCACACAAACCAGAAGACAATTACATAATATTTATTGAAAATATATATTGAAATATTGAAAACTTTTTTATCATTGGATAGTTTGCCTCTATTTTGATGTCTATTTTTCAAAATATGATTTGACATTAAATGTATTCAATATTATTGTTGTCTCGAATGAGTTTCTTTGAGTCGGTTTTCAAATTGGATTCTTTGATCAGAAATAATAATAACTCCAATAAGAGAACAAATTGTTGAGAATATTATAAATACAAGAGATATGGACTGACATCACAATAGACATATTGATTGATAAGATGTTTAATGAATCGATTGTTAACACAATGAACGCAAATATAATACAAAATAATATGAATTAACAAAAAGTTGGCTTTAATTAAGCAGATGTTAATAGACTTTAATTTTATCATTTTTTTCATAATTCATTGCAAATGTTTTCTAATGGCAAACAAGTTATCAATTCAATTGTAATTCTCCAACTAAAAGGAGGAGTTGTAATCGTATACCTGAGTGAACACACTTTTCTATTGCTTCACATTTCGGACATACCCTCCCATTACTTGATTTTGTGATTTTTTGATAAAAACATTTGCAACGAATAATTTGTTCTGTACTTCAACTAATCGTTTGACAGATCAAAAGAGTTGACTTTAACTCAAAAGTGGTTTTTCGCCTCAATTTAAGTCAAAAGTAAAATTTGAAAAAAATAATACAAACGTTAGGGACTCATAGGGACTGTCATCCAATGTGTGGTCTATTCTTCACAAATCTATTGTGTCTACGATTCAAACCATTCTCTGGCAGTTCATTCATTTGATTGAATAGAATGTTTGACTCTAATAATCCATATGAAGAGTGCGACCCAACCCATTGTTTACATAAGCAATAGAGCCATATATAGTTGGGGACAATTGGATGAAAATGCAAAACACTTGAGTCGATGTCATTCAGGAGATGACAGCGATTGAGAATATATTTTTTTGAATACAAAATTAGCTCTAATTTTAGATGTTTTTCATTTTTCCTCTTATTTTAAACTATTTTATGAATATATTTGACTCAATTAATAATTCAAAAAACAAATAATTGTATGTTAGCTAACAAAAAGACAAAACATTCCTCTTTGAAAAAATCAATGTTTTGGCAGCATCTTGCAAATCATGCGCGAATTTTACAATTGATTGAAATTGAATTTAAACAAGTTATAATTTGATTTTAATTGCTAAACAATTTGGTTAATTTGAGTTTACATATAAGAGAAATCTCTAATTAAATTTATTGAATAAATTAAAATTCTTGGTTTTAACAATATTTCAATGTTTTCTAATTTTTTTTCTTCTTTTGATTTAATATAAAAATTACAATAATATTGTTTAAGACTTGCAATTTTGAATCAGTTATTGATTTATTGTATTTCAAATCATCAATTTGCATGTTTAAATTAAAAATTCAATTTTAAATAAGAAAACAATTATTTAAAAATTTAATTCCTTTAATATATTTATTAAATGATCAAGTTAAGTGATAATAATTATTCGAGTAGAAAAGTGTAAGTTAAAATTATTATATTTCTATTTGACTGAAAATAAATCCTGAAATTTTAAAATTAAATTTAAAATAGAATATTATATATGAATGTTCATGCTCAGTCTGGAAAAGTTTTAGAATTTTCAATCAAAATTTATATAATAATAAATTAAAAGTTAATATATTATACAACATTTATTGACAAAATGTGCAAGAATATCAATACAATTATTTTAAAGGCGATGCATAAATAAATGGATTTATTAATTGTAAAACTGAATCGAAATCAATCGAAACGATGACTAAATTGAGGAAATGATTGTTTGACTAAAATTTGAGAGTTGTGTCTGAAATGTGGTAAAAATGAGATAATTTGCTTCCATTAGTTTTTTGTCACTTCAAAGGCTCTATTGAAGAGTGACTTTTTAATGCAATACAATGAGGAATGTTAAGAGCTTTGAACATAATTTTAAAGCGAATGGCCGGGAATATTGTGTGACGTTTGACTCGAGTGCAGGTGCCTTATTGTTGGCCTTATTGTGCGAACTCTATTCAATATATGTTCTCTATTTGTAAGATTGCAATAAAGCAATGAATGAAAGTTAACATTAAGATTGTTCTACAATTCCTCTCAAATATATTTACTGTCTGTCTGTAAATATGATGTGCTTTTTGTAAATACTAAGTGTCCCATTTTGTACCAGTGCTCAAAGCAAACACTTTGCCATTTGCGGGTCTGCCATTCAAGGGAGAGGTGAGTACACTACTGAAAGAACAACAATTTTCAAGTAAACTTTAAGTTTATGTACTCTCTGTCTCCGCTCAGGTCATCAGTCAAACAGATTCTGAGTCCTTCCAAAACTTAATCGAATTCAAAGACATTCAATATTTTTGGAAAAAAGTTTAAACTGAAAATAATTTCTTATAAACTAGCAATGAATTAGGAATGAACTAGCAACAAATATTTTAACCAAAATGAATACTCACAGTAAAAAATGACTTTAATTGAAATAATTATTATAAAAATAAGATTTTTATTGGATTATAAACTAATGATAGAATTATATATCAATTCTTTGATTTGTTGTTTACAACTTAATTATTCAAAAATAATATATAATTATTATTCTCATTATTATTATTATGGTATAAATGAAGGATTATTTTGAAAATATGTTCACTCGAATGACATTGAAGAGAAGGAAGAGTGAAAGCAGGAAGAGATGAGTACACATCCATTCATTGACAATGGAATGCCGTCAACTTATATCAAAAATATTCTGTCGTTTGAACCCAAATTCTTGGGGTTAAAGATGCGGTCGATTACATATCTGTGGCAAATGTAGACACAAATAGAAGAACTTATAGGTGAAGGTCCTTATGAGTGATTTTCATTTATTGTTTGACTGAATGCAAAGACAAGGGGTCCATATGTTGTCATTTCTAATAGCGATCAGAAGTGAAGCCTTTTCTGATTGACTGTCAAAATATGTCTGAGAGTCTGGTCTGACATATGAGGACTTGGATTCTCTTCATTGAACTTCATTATAGCTGAGGGTATCCTTTGGTCTTTGAAAATATTTGGGTTCGTCTACAATAGGTTCCCTTTGGGATCGGTAGAGGCATTGCTGATCAATTCGACGACAGCAATGGACTTGTGTCCTGTCATGAAAATCATGGAAATATCAGATCTCAAGAGGTTTGTCTTGTGGTAAATGTGAATCAGTCACGATCTATGTGTAGGGATAATGTGGTGCACCACTAAGTGTTGCAGTGATGACACGATCCCAGGCGTACGATCCGTCTAATAGTTTATTTCAACTAAGAGTAGATCACATTTTATTAATAATTTATTGGGAATGTTATTCATTGATAACTTCAGACATAATCAACATTTATTGGAATTAACGACACCGACAAGTGATGAACAAATATATCAATAGATGACTCGTCCACAGAATAGCTCCGGTGTCACAATAATATTAATGTTCTCTAAACTAACCCTTACTAAGAGAGAGATGCCAGCGATGATAGAGAGCCAGAATTCCATTATCGCACTCAGGGCTTACAGTCAACATTGCACAACCATCGCACTGGCATAAGCATTGTTGGGCATAAAAAATTGTCTTATATGACACATAGACTGGCAATGGTTCTAATGCTTTCGTTTTGGATCAGACTTTCATATTTTATGGTCTCCTCACTTAATCCACTTCAAAACGTTATACAATTTCTCTAAATTAATGAAAGTCTACTTTTGTGTCTCTTATCAGTTCATAGCATACTTTGACCGAAAAATCTTTTCTTCAAAGCTCTAATACAAAGACAGCACTTCATTCATGTTTTCAAAAGTATAATATTTGATCTCAAATATAATACCACAATATTTCAATTCATAACTATTTCTAATTAATTATATTTATTCATTCAATTCATTTAAAACACAATTGAATTTACGTGAAATCATTTACAGCCAAATGGAATACTTGTTTTCATAATAAATATTTTTATATTCAAACTGATCCAACTGATCTAGCTAACTTACTTCAAATTTATTTAAATATTATATTTGAAAAACAAAATTTGAAATAAAGGGAAAAAAAAGGAAAGAATTGAATTAGAATTCGAATAATTACAATTGAAGGACTATTATTCCTTGATTATACCCTTACAAGAATTAGGGATCAGGTAACTGTTATACCATCTTGTTTGACTTTAAAAAACCATTTAAAATATATTAATACATTTATTAACTATAATTAAACTTGTTTAAATCTAATTTAAATGTTATTTTTGATAATTTTCCTGAAAAGTAGAGATTTTCTTCAGAGATTGTTTCCCTTTAACTTCTATTCGAGGCATTATTTTTCCAGAATTATTTTATCCAGATGATTTTAGCTAAAACTTCGCTATCATTTTAGAATATATATGCTCTTAGTCATTTATTTACTTAATTATCTCATTTTCATCAATCACTTGAAACGGTCTCTCAATTTTTCGAACCAACAGAAGGAGAGAATTGAAAATTTAGGGTATATTTTAAAAATTGTTGTCAAATCATCAAAAGCCTCACTAAAAACTTGCGGACAGTTATTTCGCTTTATTTTCTCGATAGTAAATTACATTTTTGATAATTTAAAGCTCAAGTTTTGAAATTCCATTTGTATTTCAGTTCATTACCTTTTTATTTGATAGGATTTTTGTGAATAAAATGTCATTAAAATTAGTTTTTTAGATAACTTTTTTATATATTTCTCTGTGAAACTCAATTAATTGAATTTTTGAAAAATGTCTAAAAAACAATTGACAGACGTTTTACTATAATTTGAAGTCTAATTTGAAAACAGATATAATTTTGAAATGAATTTTGTCTAAAATAGTTTAAACATACAAATGATTGACTGACTGTTCATCTGTTAAGTGAAGCCTTAATTATAGAGCGTTATTGAAATACAATTGAAGATAATATGTGTCCAACACATATAGTCAAACAACAAGTAGAGCTAATATTGAGCACAAGTGTTACATATCGTCTATTAAGGGATTGCATATGTGTGCGACACTTTGTGCACAATATGAGTCAAGTCAAGTGGCATTATTTCAGCTGTTGTAGAAAAAGTGCCAAAATTAATGCTGTTCTCTAATGACTCACATAATGTTTGGAGCTATCGATAAATCAATACAATATTTGTAACTTTCTGTATATTTAATTTGAACGTCATATACAATATTATATGGTTTGAGTCACTCCACTTAATTCTTCATTTCTGGACATCTGTGTCTCCCCTTCATGTATGTTCACATCTCTGTATGCATATAATCGAAAGCATAACTCAATGTTGTGTTTGGCAGCAAATGTCTAACAAATATTGTTTTTGACGACAAATTTCACAATAAAAAGGATTAAACGCATTAACGCTATTTGTTAATAAGAGTTATCCGCTATTTATTTATAATCAGAGATCATTGATAGTCATCACTCATTTATGACATTTTTATTTGCAATGTTTAATGAGCTGTCATTTCGGGTAAAATCACTTTTGAAGACTTGAATCAACTCTGGAGTAAATGTAATGTCATTTATTCAGTGCTTATACAACAAAATGCAAATTAGTTTCTGAGAATCCAATTCTATAGATGTTTTGCGAATATGAATAAAATGTCTCGATAGGAGCCAACGACTAAAAGTTGTGCCATTGAGAACCAGGTGGTCCTATTCTAGAACTACACAACACATAACATGAGTTTTTAGACAGAATAGATTGCAGACAGACTTCATAAAAGCGTCAATAGATTTGTGTTGTTTATGAACACCTAAACTCTAAATCATTTTTTGTGGCCATATATGCCCTGTAAGTGGTCTCCAAAACTGTATTTGTTATAATTTGCAGTCAGCAAAGGGTTCTCCTAATACTTTACAGATCCAGAGTTCACTTTTTATAATCAAAGTGTAGCGCAATATTTGCGTGTTTGCCATCGTTTGGCATCCTTTGCCATCCATTGCCATCTCTGACTCAACCCATAGCTGTTCTCTTCTGTCCTGACTTCAAAAACGATAATTAGTTTTACTGTTCCGACAATAAACAAAAGGAGTCCTTATTTTTGGTCTCGACTGCAATAATCCTTTCAGTCATTTAGCGATTTATATATTGAGACAAAGAAATGACCGAAAATAATGATAGGTTTGTTGCTTGAAAGCACTCAATGCCAATGATAGGGTTGGACATGGATTTACGTTTATATAAACTCAACTGAAGAACAGCACATAAATTACTGACTCAACATAAATGCTTTTTTGGTCGTTCTTATGGAGACCTCTGAAGTATAAACGCTTTATATTCTCTGTTTTGACTCAAATTTCCATCAAATGGGTTGACCATAACTTCTTGTTTTAGGCAATGCTCTAAGCAATGGTACGAATGACCAAACTTTAAAACAAAACAAAAAATACATTTCTCCAATTTTAAATGGATTCCAAGAAACATATGTAATATTTAAGAAAAACGCCCTAGACAGTCTACTTAACCAAAATTTGTTTTATCGAATTAATGGTAGATATTATTTATTTTTAATTTAAAAGATGACAAATCCTAAGAAATAGTGAAATCAGAATCCAATCAAATTGTATTAAATCGATGAGAATCTAATCCATCAAATATTTTAGACACCAAAACGACTTATTTTTATACAATTTTCTATTACATGGAATCCATTAGTTGTGATTCGTTTGTTGTTAGACACAAGACATCAGAAGACATCTGGAATTCATCAGAGATTTTAATTCAGGAGAAAACAATTTCTATTATCTGAAAAATAGAGAAAAAAGAGTCTATTATTTGATATTTTATTAAACTTTAAAAAAGCTTTCAGTGATTATCTATTTTTCCAATAATTTGAATTCCAATCGTTGGAAGAGTTTGTGACTTATTTCCAAATTATGCCATTATTTTGTAAATCTAATCTAAATATGAGATGTGTTAAAAGTAATTTAACACCCTTGGACATTTAGGCCAAGTATTAGTTTTTCATTGAATTTAAAGAATTCTGACCTTAATTTGAATAAACATTATTTCAATAAATTTTAAATAAATCAAAAGTGTCCTCAATTTAAACAATTTGCTCAATCAGACTAAGTGATATATGCTTGGTCATTTTTTATAATCTTGATCATTCAAGTGATAAATAACCATAATATGATAAAGGACAAATATTGAGACATGGTCACTTAGCAGTCAATTTTATAATGAAAAAAACAAATGAGATTTTCATAATCAGTAAATAAATTGTTAAATGTTTTACGCATTAATCAGTAATTTGTTTTATGTTATCAGTGTTTAAAACAATCGTTTATTCGGTGAGAATCCAAATAATGAGTGTTTGTACCAAAACTGTGGAACTTTTTCTTACAAACTATTCAATGAATAGTTTTATAGTCACGACATAAACATAGCATTGATTGCACCGATAGATTACGATCTATGACTACAATATCTCATTATTTGACTGAACACTCGCTATACAACT
>JAQFZI010000423.1:0-16372 GCA_034695605.1 Eupelops occultus | reverse complement strand
ATTTATGGCCGTTTTAAAGAAAAAATGGCGGAAAATGGCGTATTTTCGCAAAAAATCCAAGATGGCGTATCCCCCCCTGGAGCCAAAAAATCCAGCATTTACCCCCTCCTGGAAGGAAAATTCTGAAACACCCGACCTGGACCCCCCCCCTGGAGCCTCGGAGCTTGGTCATCCCTGGTTAAAGGGAAAAATATGATCATGCTTATTTACAAATTAAATAATAGAAGTAAATCATAATTTTATAACATGTTATCAGCTTTTATAGCAAATTAATGTTATATTCATTTTATGACAAATCGCTAAACAAATTAATTGGGATTTAAGTAAATAATTAGATTAATGAATGTCTATATTCTCTCACTTTATTAAACTCGAGTAAAGTCTAAAAATATGTGTTGAACTCAATTAGATAAAAAGAGATGCCCTGGGTCATCAAATTATAGAACGCCAAGTTTCGAAATATCTTTTTTTCTTTCTTTCTTCAATATTAACCATGATAAAATATGAATAAAAAATATTGGAATAATAGTCTGGGCAAAATTAGTGATCAATTCTCGGACTTTAATTTGGGAACTTTTGCCAATAAATATATGAATTGTTGTGAAAGTATTTCCCTCTAATGGACTCAAATCCAAACAAAGAAGTGATCCGTAAATGTAAACAAAGTTTTGACAATTGATAGAATCGATTCACTCATTGTATTTAAAATTTGATTTAAAATCATTTTAATTAATGACTCAAAACAACGAATCTCTGGAAAAAGCAAAACAATTTGTTAACGATTTATATGACTTTCGCGACAATTATTTTAATGATTGTGAAAATGATTTGAATGCTTTCAAAAACAAACAAATCGATGTCAACAACAAATTGGAGGCAATCTTTTATTCAAATAAATGTCTCTCATTTTAAACTATTATTTCTTCAAACGATAGGAAATATTGAAAAAATTGGATGATCTGCAGGTGGAGTGCGAGAGGGCTGACAAAGCTTTATATTGTCTTTTGAGAGGTCGTGCCCTCAATATTAGAGATAAATATGACGAACGAGCATTTGATCTCTTGAGTCGATCCGTCAAATTGCGGCCACAACTGACCGAAGCCTGGAATCAATTGGGAGAATGTTATTGGAAAAGAGGTGACAATCAGTCGGCTCTGAACTGCTTCGAGAGTGCACTCAAACATGAAATCAATAAAATATCGCTAAGAAATGCTTCAATGGTTTTAAGACAATTAGGAAATACCGCAGAAGAGAAAAATTCAAATCTTCTGAAGAGTTTAGAGAAAGCAAAGCAGTCCCTCGAATGTGATATTTCTGATGGCATTTCGTGGTATATCTTAGGAAACGCTTACTTAACCCTATTCTTCAGAACCCAGACTAAAAGGGATGAATCACTTTTGAGCGCCTGTAAGGCCTCTTATCTCAAAGCATTTAATAATAAAATAGCCAGAAATCAGACGGACTTTCTCTTCAATTACGCCACTGTTTTGCAATACGACGAAGAGTTCCTTAAATCACTCGAATGCCTTCAAAGGGCAACACTTCTCGATCCCGAATGGAGTGAACCACTCGAACGCAAAAATTCTTTAATGGCTTATCTTAAAGATAGCTTTGAAATGTGTCATAAGAAGGCTTCACTAAAAGCCAGAAGAATACAGTCTTTTATCGACGGATTGGCTAAAGATTCGAAACTAAATATTTATGAGAAGAGAAAGTTTGCCAAAATTTGTGAATTAACGGACGGACCCAACGCTAGCATTGATTTGATCTGTAAAGTAATCGCTTGTATTAACAACTCTTCAGCAATGGCTCACACCTATTGTGTCATCGATAGTGACAAAAATTGTATTATTTTATTGATTTACAACTTATCGGCCGAAAGCGGACCCAATTTGGGGGACACTGTTGTTATCGAAAAGCCTTTTATAAAATCACATGAGTTTTGTTTTGAAGGAAATGACTATAAATTCAAAAGCATTCGAATCGAAAACCCATTGAATTTGATTATAAATAATAGAAAAATATCGAAAGAAAATATAGTTTTGCCAAAAGTGGACAGCTTTTTGAGGAATGACTGAGTATATAGAAAATAAAGGGAAGACTCACAACATTGAGAAACTCTTCTAATGTGATAAAACTGGTCCCGTATTCCAAAACTTTTGCCTTGAGTTGTGCTCTTCGATGGCTGTCTATTCCTTCGCGGAAGTCCTTAGTGTTGAGAATTATGAGGAAATCTTCGCTCGTTATTCTTCCAAAGCCTTCCGTATCGTACTTTTGATTGAAATATTAGAATAATTTATAAAACGTTTAAATATTTATTTTAATACATTATTTTCCTCTAATATTAAAAAAATACTTAAAATACTTAAAAAGGGTTTAAATTTAATTGTTTTGTAAACTTTTTTTTATTAGAAAAAACTTAAAAAAAATAAACTCGTTTTCAATTATATGAAAATTAAATAAAATAATAGTTATTATAAAATAATAATAAATTTCTTATAAAAGTTCAACGAATCAAAAGTTGTTTCCATAGTTTTTGAAGAGAGGATTGAATTTGTTTGTCATTAAAATGACAATAAAAGCTGAATGTCTTCTTTTGGTCGCCTTTTTGTCAAATAATGGCAAACATGACTCTCATATACTATTGAGGATACGGTCTGACGCTTACACTCCTTGTTTCCACCAAAGAGAAAAAACAAAAAAGAGAGACCAAAATAGAAGCAATTGTAGGCGCGGCCGACAATTAACATTAATTTTTTTATTTCAATGATTTAATTCTTTAAATTGGAACCAACTTTTGAAAGTTGTCTTTCAATCAAATACTCTTAATTTATTATCGCCTCTAAAGTATAGCTACCGTCAGCTCTCTCTCTCTCTCTCTCTCTCTCTCTCTCTCTCTCTCTCTCTCTCTCTCTCTCAATTTTATTTTTAAAATTAAAATGTTTGCATACCTTTGCGAACAAACGCTTCCATTTCTTTTGCAAATAAAAGAATTTAAAGTTGTTTTTAATTGAAAAAAATTAATAAATACATTGAAATGATTTCAAATATTATTTAATAAATTATTTACATTAGAATTAAGTGTCAAATCATTATTTGTTAGAAAATTCAATTTTTAGAGCGAACTCACGTCATATGAGGAATGAGAATATGTTTTATTTACAGAAGAATCCATTCTTTGGCTCTACTTTTGTTGAATTATTTGGAAATATAACACAAATTTTCCTCAAATAGATTTTTAAAATTAAATGCTTTTATTCATTGAATTCAATGTCTTATATTTGTGTTACTATTTTCTAATCAATAATTTGTGGCAAATATTCGGATGAGTTTTGAGGAAGTGATGAGAGTATGAATGACTCATGAATTCAGTCAAACAAAGCTAACGAATAGGTCTTTCCAATCGATATTCGCAATATTCCGATATTTACTCTTTAATACAAACAATTATTTTTAGAATATTATCATAAGATTCTCAAAAACCTTATTTCCATTTTTGGTTTTTTATGATTTGAGGAAAAACTGATATAATTTGCAATGAAATTAGCGAAAAGGCCTTCCACTCAATTTTATAACTAATCATAAAATATTTGGCAGAAATGCAATTCATTTATAATTCAATTTAATTAAGAAAAACAAATATTTGAGCTCTGATTCAATCAGTAAATAATCTTATTATCGATTCTTTAACTATAAAATCATTAGAGAATTGCAATTCATTGACAATAAATCACTAACTGTACTAAGAAATTGGTACTCCGGTTATTATTCCTGCCGTCAATTGGAATGAATGTCGAAAAATTTGAATTAATTATTGAATTTAAATAAATGTAATTTTTATTAAATAGTTTTTTTTTATTGAAAATGAATTTCTATCGAACATAACATTTGAACAAATAATCGACAAAATGACAGAATATTCATTAATTTTCGTTAAAAAAAAGTTATTCTAAGAAAAAAATTTATTTAAATATAAGAAAAAAATTATCGAAACGCTAACAGAAATAGTAAATAAAGAAAAGGAAAAACTTTTGTATTTTTTTACACAATCTCTCGACAGTTGTATAAAAAGTATTTTCACTTAAATATGCCTTAAATTACAATATTTGGCGTTATTTTCAGTTATCTTATTTTTGGAACAACAGTTGAAAACGGATCAGAATTGACACTGAAATCAGTTCTTCCGGAATCGGTTTAACGAATATATTATTATATCATAATTCGAGTTTTAAATCGGAAAACCTTTTTATCCGGTTTTCAAATATTGATTGCAATCTTATTTATAGTAATATATGTATTGAATGGTTTCTCAGATAAACGCCAACAAAAAGAAGTAAAAAATTGATGAATTAAATTATTTTCGAAACATTAGTTGATGTGTAGTCTAACATCTGTCAACTTTTACGGTATACTCCCACCAGTCCTTATCATAGCCTTCGAGGACGTGCTGTAATAGAACTTTGCGTCTACTCTCACAATACCTGAAACAAGATTTCAAGGAATGAGTTAAAAAGAAGAGGTTTAGAGTTGAGGTCACTTACCTATATTTATCCTGAACCTTTTGTTTGATGTCAGATAGATTTTCGTGAGTGATATCGCGTTCCAGATATTCGGAAAGCATTTCGGTGGCGCTCTCGAGATCTCTTTGATTGTCTTCGAAAATAATCGATTGATTTGTTTTCAAGAGATAATATGCGAAGACATAGGTATACATAAGGGTCTGTCGGCACTGACAGAGAACATCAACTGCCTTCTTAAGGAACTGAACCTCAATCCAAGACATGTTGTGCTGTTGCATTTCCTCCATTTTTTCTTTGATCGAAGCGTACAATTTATTCTCAAACTTAAGACTTTGCATGTGATTCATATAACGATTACAATAAAATAGGTAGCGCTGAAGGGCGGCCCTTGACTTTTCCTGTGCATCACGAGCAGCCTTCGCTTCGTCCTCATCATATCGATTACAACTATACCTGTGCCCAACAAAATCGATAAGCAATGGTTTGAACGATAAATCAAATAATCATAAATACCAGGACGAGCCGTGAGGTTCCCACGGACCCAAACACACCCAACAGAAGTCGGCTTTACAGGTCTGGTTCTTACAAACCTATAATTTATTTCAATTATTCATTTGTTTTAATGAATAAATTATTTTGTAAATCGAGTAATTAATTAATTAATTAATTAAAATAAATTCAATTAAATTGTTCTCAAATAATATGTTTTGGAGGAAAAGAAATTTGTGATACCATATGATTACATCCGCCGTCCTTTTCAATGGTAACCTGACATTTAGGACATTCTTTAGTGTTGGCGGCGATCCAATTGGACGTTTCACTGTCGTCGTCGCACTTCTTCTTCCATTTCCTAAGCAGATCACATTTGACGGGTTGGTGCCAACTCTCACCGCAAAGAAAGCTTATAATTTTGAAAACAAATCAATAAAATAATAACTAAACGTAGAATTGTTTGCCTACCAGAAGACAGTACCACAAACACATTTGACGGGTTGGAAGTCTACATATGAAACTCGAACGACATGCGAGCACTCAGGTTTCGGGCACCACCTCAGCATTCGATTGCACTGTTATTAAATTAATTAGTTTTTTCCAACAATAGATGTTTATTCGTGAAATACCTCAACAAAGCTGTTTGTAATCAGATGTTGATAACGGAGTTTCACTTTGGGTTCAGTTATTAATGTTATAACTGTTTGGTCGTCGACAAGAATGTCACAGCCATGAGCTGCACATGAAATCTTTTGTCCCTGTCCTTCTTCTATAATCTTTGTGGTCAAGTAATGAACCCAACACTCTGTTCAACAAAACAATATTGAAATTCAAATATTTTAATATAAATTAATTAATAAATACCTTTACAGAATCGGTGACCACAGGCCAGACCTGTCATCAGCTGTAATACAAAACACAATTAAAATTTCAAAATTCTAGATAACAAAAGGAGAGACTGACAGATGAGGGCAGATCTCGACAACAGATAATACAGGTTTCCATTCCGTTGTGACTATTTTTCTGACAAACAAAAAGACTGTAAATAATTGAATGAGAAATCAATTGAAGCGAACCTTAATTTGTTTGTTTGGGTTGAGCTCAGAGTTCGGGTTCACGATATGCGCCGTAGTGAACAACTCATTTTGGTCGCCGTCATAATACCTGTCCATTGTGTCAATTATTGACAATTAGTTCAATCAAATGGAAAAGTGATTCAATGGTAACCTTTCGTAAAGCTTTTCTTTATCCCATTTGAAGTGATTTAAAAGTATTCGGGTTATTGTCGGCGGAAGCTATCGATTGGAAACAAAATTGTTTTAAATTAAAGACCAAATTATGTTGTGGTCAGACCTGAACAACGGTATTGACGTCTCTAATGGAGTCAATCATATGTTCGACTATTGATTCGGTGGTCAACACTTCGAATGGAAAGTCGTCATCGATTTCCATCCTTTCCTTGTGATGAGAGCCAATTGGTTCGACATCTAAGGCCACAGACAGGCCGTCATCTTCTTCGTCAGTGGACTCATTACCCGAATCTGAGATATCGTTATAAATATATTCATTTAAGTCTTCTTCGATGTCCATAATTATTATATAAATCGGAATCAAATTCAAAACAATAACTAAATTTCAATTAAATACTGTTAACAAAGAGTTCATAAATGACTCGAACCAATCAACCGAACAAATTAATTACAATTAAATAATTTTTGGCTAAATATTTAATCATTTATTTTAAGATAAATAATAATAAATTTAGTAAACATTTAAAGACTCAATGATTACGACATTGACTTTGTTTGCCATTCAATTGAATTGTAATATCATTGGATTCACTCAATGACTACATTGAAGTCCACTTCACAGACTCTAACCATTAAATGACAGTCTCTTTGAGCCAATCATAGCTCAGAACAACTTTTGTGCGCAAACTTTGCGAAACAAAACTCGACTTTTAATCAAAAATTGTTTTCTTTTAAAAAACAAACTTTTAATTAAAAACAAATTAAAAGAATCACAAATTGGCTTAAAATAGAGTACACTTAAGTCTATATTTAATTTTTATTTTGATCCAAAGTCTATTCAATTATTGAGAGGAAAACACTTAACTTATTCGAGAGTTTGATTGTCCTTCAAATCTGAATTCGATTTTCTCTCTCATTATTGAAAAGTCATCTTTTAGTTTGATATTCATTCAGAATAATGGAGGCAAACAGGGTTGTGCACAACTTGTGCATGGTCAATTAACTTATTAATACATTTGCAATTGATAGCTCTTTATCTAATCAACGGTAAGGTTTGGATTTGGTCAGCATTAAAGTGAGAGATAAATAACTATAAGTTTATTACGACATAAATCTCTTTTATTTAAAAGACTAAACAATTGTTGGAATTTCGCCAAACTTTTGGTTTTTGATTACTTTAATTGACTTTCAATTCTGAAAACGAAATAAACGATTCATACGAATAATAACATTAATAATGAATTTTTATTCAAAAGACAATCGAAACGAAGAAAGAATTCAATTAAATAAAAGCCTAAACTATACATAAAATGCTTTACAAATGAAATGAAAATATGATTTAATGATATTATAATACAATGAATTCAAAAACTTAATGAATCGGATCACAAATTTTTTTTAAAAAAAAAGAAAAATATAAAAAAAATTTAATAAATTAAAGGAGCGATCAGTGGATGAAAATGTGAGCACTGACTGCAAACCACATTTAAACCAATACTAAAATCAGTTTTGTTTGTTTTGAAGTCATAAGTTGTTTGTGGAGTTATAGGTATAGGAAAAGAGAGGACTGGCGTCATAGGCCAGTTTACGACCATTTATCAGACACTGTACTATATATTCCGATGAAATGACCGGAATCTTCATTTGTTTGGCTTTTTTCACTAATTCGATAGAACAGGTGGAATCACCTATTATTATGTCCACAGCTTTCCCTTTAAATCCAATTCAGAAGTATTTTTAAAAATTGTTAGTATTTTTATGGACTTACGAGAAAGAGTCGTCGAATTTACAGAATTGTTTTCAACAATAACTGCCTGTGCAGCTGATAGTACCGGAGCCCAGAGGCTCTCTAGTTTTTCGGGAGTTTTAGACCCGAAATAAAATTTTGTTCCCTTAAAAAGTGTCGAACTCTTCTTAAAAGTATTCCTTTAATTAATAAAAATAATATTTCATTAAAATTTGTTAGAATTACGTAATTATTAGAAACAAACAAAACTAACTTATCGGAGGGCAGAGCGCTTGTAATTATACTAAAACCCGCGGGAAGGGTATAATTGTCTCGTTTAAGATATTTGTTTTGTCGACAGCAGTCAATAACCCAGAGATGACTTGCAATGGAAATACCAGCCGCTAAACATTGAATGTATTTTATGGATCGGTGGTAAGTGTCTGCTATCAAAACCATATCTAAGTTCTCCTCAGAGTTCTGCAAAAATTAAGACAATTATAAGAAAAAAAAATTATAAAATAAAAGAAAAGAGTCTTAATTAGTCTTACTTTCATTTCTTCGAAGGTTTCAAACACTTTTCCGCCTCCGGTTTCTATTTGTTTGGTTAGATATAACTTATCGAAAGGCGTCGATCGCTCAGGATTTGACTGCTCTACAGAAAGATCATCACATTTATTGCGGTCCCCACACGTCAAAAGAAAGGACACCCTTTCGAATATTTTAGAGCCCACATCAGGTAAGGGTCCCAAAAGTTTAATGAGTTCGTGAGTAGGCATTGATGTGTGAACTTTAGTGGTTCGGGGAGAGATCGAAAGGGATGAGTGATCGCTATTAAACATTGTGTTATGAGATTCTGTTCTTTTCTTATTCGCGCGAAAATTGTTGGCTTTCTTTTTAGATTTGAAACCAAATGTGTGGTCACTGTTGTCGTCGTTATCCACTTCATAGTCCACATCAACAGAGACGGCATCGGCCGGACGTCTTCTCCCATTTTTAAACTGCTGGACAGGCTTTTCAGTTATCACTTCTGTTTTAGTGGTAATTCTGGCCCTCTTTCCGCTCACTATATTATCTAAGTCTACGTCTGCAAAGACGGCACCGTTTAGTATAGGTTTGACTGATTTGATGGCAATATTAGCGCTCTGTTCTGTGTTTAGGAATATGTCTTTCAATGGATATCTTTTGACAACCATTTTGTCTTCTTTGAGGTGTTCCAATTCGAAGAGTAACTCATTGTTTTCGTAAATAACATTTCTTACATTTGCTTTGGCACAGAATCCATCAGAA
The DNA here is from genome assembly GCA_034695605.1 of Eupelops occultus. Taxonomy (NCBI): domain Eukaryota; kingdom Metazoa; phylum Arthropoda; class Arachnida; order Sarcoptiformes; family Phenopelopidae; genus Eupelops; species Eupelops occultus. The sequence continues at coordinate 7,094 of JAQFZI010000423.1, read as the reverse complement.
ATAGTAACCATAACGTCCTGTCCCTCAACCAAATGATTCAATTGAATGAGTTCTGTTTCAAACAAACTTCGTGTGGCTTTATCTTCAAAAACGACTGACCACTTATTATTATTGGGCATCTGTTTGGAAATTACTGCCGGATAGAAGTTTTTGTCCCTCCATTTGGCCATAACTCGATTTCCCGGTTTTATTGAAAAATCTGCAGAAAATAGGTTTTCTTCAGTATTGCAGTCAATGTTAAGACTACAGCTTCTTTGCGTTAATGACAAGAGTGCTGTCGCCGTTTCCCTCCTTTCCTCCTCATCTCTTTCATTAATCTTCGGCTCTTCTTCTTTGATTTGTTTGTCACTATTCGTCACATTTTGATTACTTATATCATTGTTGAGAGCAGTTCTAATCTCCAAAGTCTGAGTAAAATTGTTGTCAATCACTGGTTGTGTGAAGACAGGAGTTTGAGCCCCAACTTTATTAGACTCTTCATTGGCATTAATGGAATGTCTTTTAATTAAGCTCTCATTGTTTTGTCGACTCTCTACTGAAGAAGTGCTGCGAACAGAAGAGCTCACGTCTGCCAACACTCCAGAGTTAGTATTGGACGCAAAACGGGAAACATTACTAATTGATGACAAAGGAGTGACTGAATTCTCATTCCAATCGAATTTTCCTAAATTTTTAACAATTTCTTCATTTTTAATAACAGTTTCTTTTAAAACTTTTCCGGAATTATCGACAATTTGATCGACGACTTTGAATATAATAACAGTTCTTTTGGTAACTGTCGGTGACTCTAATCTTCGCATTTGAACTAAACCTTCGCTCAGGACTTGAGAACTATTTTTATTGATGTTATCGATATTATTGTGATTATTGTTATTAAGTATAACTAAATTGTTGTGACTCTGGTTTACTGGCGTTGAAGTCGTCGACGGATTCATTGCTGCAACCGTTGGAACAAAATTTGAGACTCGCTGTCGAGGGATATAACCCGAATGTGGCGTCACTTTTGAGTTCAAATGATTGCTTTGAAGCCCAGTGTTTATCATTAATTCTTTTGACGTTCGGTTCGGATGTTGTCCTCCAATCGGATGGTTGTTATGATTTTGATTGTGTGACCAATTGTTAAGAGAACCCATTCTTCATAAGAAAAGGCGTTCAGAATATTTAGTTTTAATCGTTAAAAATATCGAACTCACGAGTAATTCGGTTGAACCACAATGTTTCCGACCGAAGGATTGACAACATTACCAAAATTTTGTCCCGAAATTGAATTATCAGTCTCTGAGACATGAGTAACAGTTTCGGGAACAGACGATAGACTACTTCTATATTTAAAACGATGCGAATCAGAAGAGTCGTGATATTGAGCTTCGAATTGATTCGACACATAATTACAGGATTCGACTGAATGCCTGTCCATCGGTGGCAGAGGATTGTGTTCACTGTTTACTGAATCCATTGTATTAACATTTCTTTGATTATCCGTCAAATGTGTTCCGTCGGACATCTGTTTAAATAAGAAAAGTATTAATTGTTAGACAAAGAGGAATGTCGTGAATGGCGTCAAACCATATAATTTTGATTTCCGAGTAATTGCATTATCTGTTCGTCCATATTAGCCATCACTATATTACTCATATCTATATTAGACATAAGAACCGACTGTCCATTCATGTCATTCATTGACAATCTTAAGAATAAATTCAATTTTAACAGAAATTAGTCTTTAATTTCAATTTTATTGAGAGAATCAATAAAAGGTCAGACCTCTGGTCGTTATTGTCCATCATTTTTGGTCGCGATTTAAACAAAATAAATAAATAATTTGTTTATTCGTTAATAGAATTTAAATAATTTTGGTTTAAAACAAACAAAATTAAAATTTATATAAAAAGTGCGGAAAATCATTATTAAAGTGTTTTTAATTCGAATATAAATTAATTTTTGTTTTTATCGATATTTTGCGATAAAATTCAAATTAAAATACAAAATAAATATTCGGTAATCAAAGAAATTTATGGAAAACAACAAATCAATCGGTGATAAGACTGGACTCCAAATGTTTTAGTGACTGAATTAAATCAATGAATATTTAATTGAAGAGACATTTAATTGGATTCAAACGAATATAAATTATTTGAACGAAAGACTAAATTCAATAGAATTGAGAAAATGTTCGAAACATTCATTCAATACATTAAAGCGCTATTCAAAGGAATATCACTTATATTGCATTCAATGGACTGTTTGTCACTCATTAATATCAATATTCAATTCATAGTGCGATAGAAGTGCGTATAGTATAGGCTCCAAAGGCTTTGCTCAGCACTACTACTCCACTCACAAACTCTATGCTCTTTTCAAGCAATCAATGCATTGGATTTCAAACAAAATTAGAGAATTTTATTCATTAATTTTAAATGAATTTAATTTTTTTTAAGAATTTTAATTAAAAAAGGTTTTAGTCTTTTATAGAATGGATCTCTTATTCAATAATTTAATCAATTATTACTCATTTATTGAAATATTGTGAGAAAACCTTAAAATTTGATCAGATTAGCAAAGAATTTAAATGAGACTGATAAATTTTATCACTAATTTCGCTCAATAATAACTCAATAATAAAAAGATTTAATCGCTTTTTATTAGACATTTTATATTCGAGTATTTTTTAATTTCATTGATTCTGAGAAATAAAAGTTGAATTGTTGTCCAAAAAAGTGAAACTCAGGTTAAGCCAACTTTGAAATTTTGAAAAACTACTCTCTCTTCCAAATATCTTAATATTTGATTTGATTAAACTAATCATTAAAGTGAATGAGAGTTGATTTGAGGCACATTTGCATTAAATTGATTACAAAAACTGAAGTAATTATCAAAATTAAACAAATTTGAGAATAGGTTAGACTTTATTTGGTGTTTCGGTTAATTTAATACAATTTTAAATATAAATGCTATCAATATATTCAATATATTTAATATCAATTACTATACATTTATTTTTCAAATTATTACACTTATTGTTGTTTTTATTATAAAGAATATTATTTTTTAGTGCAAATTAAAAGTTTGGTTAAAACTTTTGATGAAATCTCTGAATCACATAATATAATCACATATAATGTCTAAAATAATTAATAATTAATAAATTGAATAAAATTCAAAATTAAGCCCATTTTATAGGAAACAAATCCTATGAGAAATAAGAGAGCACTCAAATCAAATAAATTTAAGTTAAAAGTTTTGAATAAAAGGCACTAAATTTATAATAAATCCCAAAATAATTTTGTATTTAAATTCCAAAAATTATTTATTTTTATGAGATTTTGAATCAATGAAAAAATTATTGATATTCGGCAGTAGTTTTGCATTTCGTCTGATTTGTCAGTTGTTTTAAAATTTAGTTCACATTCAAACTTAAAACAGTTTAAACTTTAAACAAATAGGAATTGCTTACAATTTTCAATTGAATAGGAATTTTGAAAAATCCATTTAAAGGACAAACAATAATATTCAGACCAATTCTAATGAATGACTCGCAGAAAACCGATTGTTTTATGTAATTGAGAACTAAATTCGACTCATCTCTAAACCAATAATTGATTTTCAATGAAATTGAGTCCATTTTCTAATAAGAAGTGAAACAAAAGCTAACAATAAGTTTTCCAAAAACAAGTCATTTAAATAAGAATTTGATTAAAACATTTTGGTATCAAAGGGTTGGAGAAAGTAAACAATAAATCGCAATATATTTACAAAAATTTATCGAAAATAAAAGGATTTCAAATGAATTTAAAGTATTCCTAAAACAAAGATTTTACGATAAATTTTTGTTTCTTTAAACGAATATTTTGTGACATTAATTGCAATCATATCTAAATTCAATGATAAAAGTTTTCCATTAAAATATTAATTGAATATTAAATACAGCCATTAATTGTCAAAACAGTTTTGGTTTTTAAATGATTACAAATCTATTATCAATTTGAATGTCGAGACGTCAGACCAAAAAATAAAGAAATGTATATTAAAATCAGTAAAATGAAACTCAATGACAACAAAAGTCAATTATTATGGACTAAATCGAAAAATAAACAACTCTTTGAGTGGTATTCAATTTGTTTTCGATCATTGAGAACATACGCAATAATTATATTACAAGTATTTGCATTTGACTCGAATTTAAATATTTTAATTTTTCGTTAAAATATTGACATTTGGTTAATAAAAGCTGTTTTTTGATAATCCAAACAAAAATAAATGTCTTTCGACCGGAACTTCGGTTGGAAATAGGTTTGAACTGATGATCAAAATGAGTGAAAGAATAACTGCCCACAAGTTTAGAGGTTTTATGAATTTAGATATAATTGCAAACAAATGAATGGAAGAAAATAGAGTTATATAGAAGTCGGAACATAGAAGTTAGAGTTAGCACAGGTTATAACTAAGTCTTCCTCAACTAATTTACTTTTTGGCGAATTTAAGGACACTTTCAGGTCAACCGAATGTGAGTCCGAATTGAATTCTTTTTTGTTTTCATTGGTCTTAAGACAATCTGAATTAGAATTAATTATATGAGGAGTTCGGCAGTCATTCAATTGTTGTTTTTGTTCTGCAAAACAAGTGGAACACAAGTAGTTGTTTTGTGAAGTGCCAAACATTTTGCATCCGGTGTTCACACAGGGAGTAACGCTCGATGTGTCCACTGTTGAGCTCGATTTAGATGTGTTGCTCGAAGTAGTAGAAGAAGCGTTAGACTTATTATTGTCTTTGGTTTGTCTCAAAAAGCGAGCTCTGGCTGTGTTTAAATAGTTGCGAATCATTTCGTCATAATATATATGACGTCTGTCTGTATGCAAAAGTGCGCCGATTATTACATTGGAGTCAATATTAAAAACACTGTTTGAGTTCGTCTCACAACAAATATTATCTTTTTTCAAATCACTAGAGTTTTGATTAGTTTTCACTTCAGATGAATTGGTTTTCTCTGTCGACGAACTCCTCTTTTTTCTGAAAGAAGTTCCTCTTTTGGCAAATGTCCCCAAATTTTTCTTAATCCGTTTACTCATTCTTCCGAGTGATCCGAAGTGTTTAGTAATCATTAATAACTGTTTGGCGGCTTTATTACTAAAAGCCTTAGCTTTGCTCAGACTTCCCCCAACACTTGAGGCCGACGGTGCGTCAGAAGAACTGTCATCTGATTCGAAGCTACTCGGAAGTGTCCGAGACTTTTCAATTACAGTCATCTTTGAATTTGTTTTATCTGTTTTCTTGGCGCAGATTAAAGGCGGTTCAGTTACAGAGCTTTGAACGTAAGTTATATCAAAATATTGATTCAAAAGCTTTAATTTATCGCTTTTGCTGAGAGTCAGACGTTTCACCATTTCTTCATTGAATGGTAACTCTTTTTGAAAAACCTCTTCTCCAGGATCTACAACAAACTGAAGAGGAAGTATGTTATACTCAAAATCAACCAAAGGTATGGCTGCCGGTGGCCCTGAAGGGTGATTATCCACATATTGTATCTCTTTGTCCATTGAAACTAATGCTGAAAAATGGGCCGCATCTGAGGGAACACACATTCAAATATTTAATAAATACTAAAATTTGTAAAATATTTTAAAAAACATACCATATGTCAAACAAAGAGGGGATTTCATAAGATTATTGTCGGGACATTGCAATGGAAGGTATATTCCTCCGAAAGGGATCGGAAAGAATGCTTCGCCTGAAAATGAAAAATGAATTAAAGACATTTTGTTTTGACAAAGAGTTCATATGAAATACCAGTTATGTCTTTAAGCATTGTGTCTGCGATCACAACAATAGGTCGACGCAAAACATGAGCCAAAGCGAAGATATGAATTTCTTCAAGACTTTCGTAGACATGCGGTTGAATTTCATCGAAGGGGTCGTTCTTTTTTCCGCCATTCATTTCATTGTTTTTATAATCTGTTTGCGCTCTTACTCTGGGCTCAGTCGATGCCATTTTGAGCAAACAATCCCATTCCTGACGCCATTCACTTTCTGGAATTTAAATTAATTTTTATAGAAACGAATGAAATAAATGGAAAATACCGGAGAATATTAGTCCAGTTTTGCAATTCTGAAAATATGTCTGCCATTTCCATCGCCTATAAAAGGCTGCCGTATATGAACTGTTCGATAATAATGCGTGCAATGCTTTTCTTAGCACAAGTAGTCTGTCATGAAAACCCCACATTCCTGAAAATCATTTTGAAATTAAATAACAATTTGAAACAATTTTAATCAAACCTAAAGAGGCGGCGTGCAGTAAACAATTGCCATCTCCAGTGGTGGCCAATGGCCACAACTTTTGGCAAACTTCTGACCACCAGTTGAGGCGTTGAGCGGATTCGAGAGAGACAAGAGTTGATTTTTCAATGAGATCCTGTTCTAAGAAGATTCGGAAATCTTCGGGATGTATGGAAAGGTCGGGTAAAGTGAAAGTAAAATCTGGGGTTTCCAGAAAATTATTAGTATTTAAGAGACGACTCCCACGACTCGATGTCTTGAAGTCTTGTGCGAACTCATTGCGTGCTTTTGACACTAAGTTTACATTATCTGTGGCTCTTGAGATGCCTCGACTCAACTTCTTATTGGAGTCGTCTATCATATCATTGGGCGAATCATCTGATTTAGAAATGGCTAACTTTGACGGCGAAGAAGTGTTGGACGAGTCATTCGAACACTCAGATGAATGGGAGGAAAGAGAAGGCTCTGAATTGCATTTAATGGTCACCGTTTGGGTCGAGTTCTCGAATCGGGACCTTTTGTCTAAAGAGTTATTCAAAAAGTTATTATATTTGAAGTTATTAGCGGTTATTGTCAATGAATGACAATCAGTGTCCTCTTCTTCATCCTCCTCCTCATCCTCTTCTACTTCTTTGAGCAGTCCTTTCATCACATAATATGCATTCAGAGCTGATTTCAGATCCCAGTTATGACCTAAAAGATAATTGAAAGTCAAAGTTAATCCAACAGATTATCCAAGAAATCGGGGATAAGATTGACATACATTCGAGTAAATCGCGAGCAAATCCGGCCTCTGTTGAGGTCCGAGTTATAAACTCAGA
>JAQFZI010000422.1:0-16372 GCA_034695605.1 Eupelops occultus | reverse complement strand
TTGCATTCAAAAGGTTTTCTCTATTGTTTTGGAGGTTATCGTTGTTATCACCCGAACTGTTAACGGAAGAGCTATTTTGTCCGGGAGTGGCGACCGGCAGAATGAGGCCCTCAGTACTGGCCATCTGTTCCTCTACTGAAGGTAAAGTTCGGGGCTTTTTATGTAAGAAAACGCAGTGGGGTTTACGACAACCCATCGGTTGGGTCTCAAACCAACACTGAATCGATGATCGGTTGATACGGGACTCCATATGTCTGTATTTACAAACTGATGGTCGAAGACATTTGCCATTCTGCCAGTGCGTGCACGTGACCTCTGACCCCAATGCCAACTGACAGTGTCTGAACGGACAGTCGTCTCCCTTAGAATCAAACAAACATTTAATTTGTATTTGAATTCAAATTGATTTTAACAAAAATTAAAGTTTTGAATACAAACTGAAGAAAACAAATTTAAAAATAAATGCAATTTTGATAAAAATCTAAATTAAATTAAATTAATGTCTGAATTAGAAATATGTCTCACTTTAGTACAGGTCGAGTAATAGTAGAAATAGCAGTCGTCGCTCTTCTCCATTGTATTTGCGGTAATTTTCAAAATAATTAAACTTTTAATTCAGTTATAATTAAATTAATTTAAATTAAGTCTTGATTTTGAGCCGATTTTCTTCGTTTTGTTTATCGTTTTATTGAAATCTAAATTCAGATTTGCGTCAATTGATTACAAAATATTCATATAAAACGTTATTTGTTTTTATGAGATTTAGTGTTAGTCTTCTGTTGTTTAAGGCTTTGAGGGCACAAAATATTCAATTTATTATAACATTGTATTTGTGTTTTGAGACAATTTTCGATTTCAATTGATGTCATCAATGTATCGATGTTTGAAAGTGTAGTGAAAGTACATTCAAATCCCATTATAATTGCATTAAAATTAATTAACAACTAATGAATTTTTAGGTCTAATTTCATTTGAATTTATTTATGTGAAACTGTTTTGATATTTATTTTCTAAAAATTACTTTATTTTGATTTTATTGACAAACTATTCACAACTCAGCTCATAATATGTCGAAATCTGTTGATTCTGTTCGTCGGCCAAATATAATTGTGAATACAAACAGATGCTATAAAATAGGTTAAGAGTTTTATTCCTCCGATTACCGCAAATATGATTCTTTTAGACCAGTACATTTTCTCGAGAAACGGATAGATCCAAATATTTGAGAATTTGCCCAGCATATACATGAATGTAGTGTAGGCCGTATATAACACTACTGTCACGAATATTCCGTGTTTATGACCAGGATATGAGTGATAAGTAATTATAAGTTCCAGACCATTTAATACACCATTGATTGTATGCTTTGGATAGAATTGAAATAAAGAATTTGAGTTTAAATCAATTTAAAGTAATTGAGATCAGAATTACAGTCACGTGATTATACCATTCGGGAAAACGGTTCGAGACATTCGGGTTACGAACACTACTGTTATCCAATGAATTCAGTGTCCAAAATGATAGACAAACAAACTGTTAAAACAATATTTGTTTAATATCTTCTCATAAAATAAATAAATATTAGTTTGAATACCATTGAGAAGGGAAAGGACACACAGAAGAAGAATTTGTCGCAGAATTTTCTCAATTTCTTAGTATATTTTGCTTTTGGTCTGAGATCTGCCCAAAGGCTCAGAATATTGAACACAAATTGAAAAATCTTTTGATTGGAGAAAGTTTTGGATTAAAATTATTGTTTAATTGAATAAATAGTTAAAAACTGAGTGAATACCAAATTCCAATAAGTCTGCAAAGAATTTAAAAGTATTAGAAGACATGTAATTAGTGTCAAGAATTCATTGAATTAACCAAATATTTGAAGTCCCCGACATATGTAGAGCGGGGATCAGTTCTGTCATTTTGGCATTCCAGGTATATTAATGTTATTCCGTAGAGAACTGTCCCAATAAAATGCAAACCAATTGAACTATACTTCCAGACCCGCAATATTAGTCTCATTTGTTATGTGTTTTTGGGTCACAATTAGCGAAATGTTTGGATTTTTGAATTGTTTTCAAAAATATTGATTTTTGAAACCATTTGAGGCAAATCGCGCGCATTCTTTCTAATGCTTATCTCAATTAATTTAATGACCTAGTGACTCTACATTGTGAATCGATCGGAGCTCATAATAAATTTAAAGTTTTAATACTATTATTATTATCTCATAATAGTATTATTATTCTGTAATATTTCGCTTTTTATTGATTCAGTTTAATTCTTTAGCGTGCTAGTTGCTTTATTGCATAATCAAGTAATTAGTGGAAGGTTAGCTTTCTTAGATTTTAGACAAATATCAACTGAATAAATAGAATAAGAGTTCAGATGTACTCCAGTTTTATAATAGGAACTGATTTCTCATTTGTTGTTATAATAGTTTTCCTGATTGTAATACTCTTCGCACAAAATATGATAAAACTTCCGAATTTGTTATTCAATGAAAGTATTTTATTGGCCATAACTGTCTTTCTTCTCACTTTGGTCTTTGTTTCGGCTGATTTAATACAAACCCAAAATGATCTTGAGAAACTGAACATTGAAAAAGTTGATATCGATATGAAAGATCAAAAATGTTTTGGGTTCTACAGGCGATACTTTCCGCCAACACGATATCCATATTATCCAGGTCTATATTTTTATTTATTTCATCAAGAATTTCCAATCATTGATTTGTTAAATAAAGAATTATGCTTAAGATACTTTCAATTTCTTAACTAGTTATTACTTTGATATAATTATTGAGTGATTTATTATCATTTTGGTTGACTTCTTATCCATTTTATGGTTTTTAAGTTTTAAAATAGAGAATAATTTCAAATTAATTGCTTTAAATTGAAGCTATACTTAACAGTAATAAATGGGTTTATTGAAGTTTTTTACTAGTACAGTATTGAAATAGGAGAGATATACTATTTTTGAAAATTGACTGAAGCTATTAATTATATAGTTATTTAATTGACCATAATTATGTTTAGGTAGGTAATACTAATCAAAGCAATTGATTCTGGGGAATATTGCAATAAACTTAGTGCCAATAAACTTCATTAAATTGCTTTCCATCAAACATGCATGCTTATATACTAATTTATTTTCATTGATCTTATTATTAGTGACTGGAGGAGTGTCCGCTCGAATGGCTGCCCGAAGAAGGAGAAGAAAAAGATTAAGATCAATGAAAAGCAGATCCCAGCGAAGAATGTTTCAAAATCAACAAATGAAACAAAATTCACAAAAAAGGAAAGGAAAATAATTAACATTAAACTTAACTTCCAATTAATTGTTATTTAATTATTAAATAAATTTTAGAGAAAAATATTTTAATTCCTTTATATTAATTAAATAAAATGATTTCTGGTTCTCCATTTTGACAAGTTCCTATTTGACAACTGAATAAACTTTGTTGTAATTAATTCAATATTACCTCCAGTAAAACTAATTAAGAGCAAGGTTAAAATAATTTAGTTCAAATTTAATTCTTGTTTTCGATTTGAAACAATCTTATCTAGAAAATGATCCAGTTTAATTTTTCATTAATAAAGTATTTAATTGCATTATATATTGTTTTAATTTATTCACAAACTTATTGTTCGGCCAATATTTTTGATGAAACTTCAAATGAAGACAATCCTAACAATCAAATGAAGAATTTCTATTCAAATGAATATATGGATGAGTCTTATATTCAATTTAAAGATCAGAATTGGGGTTTCGCTGCACTCAGAAGACTAAGTGGAGGTAATGGTCAAACATTTAAAAAAAATTAAATAATTATCTATATAAATTAACCTTTTTAAAGGATGGTTAAGGAGAAGAAGGCGATCAAGACGAAGAAGAACAAACAATGGAAATCCTAATATTTATATTTGAAAATTATTTTATTATTATTTTCATTCGACTATTAAATTGTATTATTTTTATATTAAACAGTATTTGTTATAATTTATTTTCTTCTATTTTATAAAAGCTAAAGAACAACCTCTCTATTATTATTATGTAGAAAGTGTTACCTTGCATCTGAGAATGCTGACATCAGATAGGTATTTTACCATTCTCTGAATACCCTTATTTTACCTCCGGTACAATAATTCAGAGAAAACTATTATAAAAGAAAAGGATTGCCTTCAATGTCAAAATACGTACAATGCATGCACAAGGTCGAATTATATGAACCAGATTCTTGATAGATAATTTGTATGATAATCAATAATTATAGAGTGAAGATCTTTGATCTGAAGGATTTTGATCACAAATTTATTATAAAATATTTGAATGCTCTTAATTATATACATTGTATACAACTTTGTATATTACAAACTTGTACAGACCAGTGATCAAATTAACATTCATTCTAAGGCTTAGAATCTAAGGTATTCTGATAATTGCATAATTATCCTAGTCAATTAAATATGAAAAAACATTAATTTCATCATTATTTAACTAGATGAGTATGGTATTTTCAAGTTTGTCAACATTTATTTGATTTGTGAGCTTGTTCAAATTAAATAAATGAGATTTCAAAATCTTTTGTTTGAATTAAATCAATTTAATTGATAATTAAAGAAATGTTAGTTCAGATGCAAAAAACATTTAGAAATTATTACTTTTTTTTAAGTATATAAAGGGAGGCATCAAAACAAAAATATAATTCAATTGTAACCTCTTCTCAGTTGTAATCAATTCATTAAATTTTGATTAAAAATGAAATATTTGATTGTTTTAAGTGTTTTACTCATCATTTCAGTCATCAGTTATGCGAATGTAATTCATTCGGAATCAGCCGATGGTTTGAATGATGGCTCTCAAGAGGTCAATGTTAACAATGGCGAAGAGATGGCGTCTAATGACCTGAAAGACCAGGCGTGTGAAGGAACTACAGATGCCACAGGAGGCACAGGAGACACAGGAGGTTCTAATTAATTATTTTATTTAAATATGTTTAAACTTATTTTGAACTTAGCTAAACCTGCCCGTGCTGGAGCCAAAAAAGGAAAAGGCAAAAACAAAAAGGAATAATTGGAATTTAAATCTTTTAAACCATATGTATAATCAACTTGAAAATTTGTTTATCAAAAATTAAGTTTTAAAATTATTCAGTTCAATAAAAAATTTCCTTGATTAAATTCAAAAAGAACCTACTTTTTTGCTAAACATTCGGTTTAAGTAAACATCGAATAAATTATTCCTTTAATTAGTAAAACAAATGATAAAAAAATAACTGACTTTGAAATTAAATTTTTATTTATTTAATCAAAAAGTTTCCCTAAAAAGTTATTTATTAATAAAATGAGGAATAAGTGAAATAACATTTTCTTTCATCTGTTTCTCACATATTATAAAAATCTTTGTCCTTGCAAAATATTAAAACGTATTTAAATATTTGACAGCATATTTGCCTTGCACATTTTTCCACTATTTCTAATGAGTTTTGTCATTAATATAATGATATATTAATTTTAGTTAATTTGTTTAAGAGAGAGGTCAGTGTAATGATGAAAATGTAATAGATAACTAAAGTGATAATTTAGAGAATGATTAAAGTTCCTAATATTAATCAAGAAGAGCTAAAGTAATCCTTGGAATAATGGTAGACATCAACTGGTAATGGAGGCACAGATTGAAATCGGAAATCCTATCATTTGGTTCACTCTAAATGAGCTGACAATCAATTTTAACTTTTGTGCCGACACTTGAATTATTTGAATTTGGTTTGACTTTATTGTGAAATTTTGTTTAAACAGAGGAAAGACGTTAAGTGAAGGGTTAATTTCGAAACTATAATTACATAGTAAGTGATAAATATAATGATCTTGCTTAAAAAGGAATTTTCGCAACCCTTCTCAGTAGTTATCTTATTCGAACGACCCAAACAGGCAGCAAGGTGGCCTACGGTTAAATTCATTTAGCCGTAAAGATGACCGACACCTTGACTGTCACCCGAAACGGCACTACCAAGGTGGGGGTCATTTTAATGACTGTCAATGGGGGTGGAAAAATAAAAATAAGCAAATAATTAACAAATTTTTAATTAACAAATTATTTATTTTAAATTAAAAAATTATTTTTATTAATTAACAAATTATTTATTTTTAATTATCAAAAATAAATATCACAATTGACTTATAATACACAACATTATTGAGTGGCTTAATCTTAAATAATTATTAAATAATCACAATTTTTGTATTTTAATATTCTTAATTATACTTTGATATTCCAATAAAGGTTATTGATTCGGATGACATAGCGTTGGTGAGGGCTATCCGAAAGGCTATCCGAAAGGCAGACATTTTGTCTGAACCAGTCGCGGATGACAAACTCTGCCTTATGCACAATGGCTCGCATTTCGTCATAATTAAAGCCACCCGTGAATTTGATGTCGAATACGATCCGATCGGGTGACTTCGGAAGTATTGCCGGTGGTGTGAATCGATAGAATCCAATGATGAATTCGACCAAAGTGCTTTCGATTAATTTGGGGGTGGGTTTGCCCAATGGTCTGCTGACCTCGATTCCGACCTCTAATTGAATGTCTGGTTTGTACCAGATATAACCAATCTTCACGTATGGCTCGTTGGTGACCAATACTGTTTCCAAGTATTCTTTGAGGTCGTGTGGCTTATACAACCGCATACGGAGTCGCCTGTTATTAATGCGGCCGCCCCTCTGTCTTTTCAGTGGTGGATTCAATGGCAGTGTTTCGGTGCTCTTCCTCTTTGGTGGCCGTTCCGGTGGTGATGGTGTTGGTGGTGGTGGAATCGATGGAGAGTTATGCCATCTACCATAAATTGGTCCTTCAGTGCGCTGGCCTCGGGATGGATAGTATTGTGGATTCATTGGCACAAGAAATGAAATGAAATGAATTGTGATCTGAACTGAATGGATGACTATCACAGACTGAAGTCGAATGGAGTAATGGTTTTAGTCGAAAACATAAACAAATGACATAATTTGACCTAAATTTTGTTAACCAATCAGAGAAGACTTGAGTCCAATGCATGAGTCTTAGCGGCCAATATGATTTACAATGGTTTCCAATAGGTCCCATAGACTTCTATGGTAAAAATCAGTAAATTGGCCATAACTCGAGAACCACTCACCCGAATGAAGATCTGACCACATATATGGACACTCAATATTTACCGAAAGGTGCACCCATTTAGTACGTCAGGGGGTACCCAAAATTGGAACGTACTTTATGTTAGGCCCTTTTTAGTTTTTGGCTAATATCTCCTGAACCGCTTAAGCTAGAGAGTCGAGAGTGGGCGCAAAGTGAAGGAAATCTAAGGGCCAACAAATCAGTAATTGAAAGTAAAGTTCTATCTCTTACCAGAGAAAAAATAGAAATTTTTGGTAGAAAATTTTTGAATAAAATTTTATTTAAAATTAAAACTATACTAGATGGCTCTTATATGTAATGAGATAAAATGATGAGGCAAGAGAGTACTTTTGAATGGCGTCACTATAAATTCGATAGAAGTAAACAAACATACAAAATTTACATAAATAAAGTTTTTAAATTGTTTCTAGATAATAAAACGTTAATTGTGTTAAATTTATCAATCGAATCTATTGTAAACAAATGAATTCTAAAATGGCGGCATCAAATACACAATTATTTGTAAACAAAAGCATTTAAATAACGTAAATAAAATATTCAAATTTGAAATATCTAAGTCGTAATTTTTATTGGATTATTTGAATAAATAAAAAGTAAACAACACTTTCAATATGGCTCCTAATTAGTTTTATTGTTTGTAAACAAAATAAATGAATTTTTCATAACAAATGTTCTTAATTTCAATATTTTACGTAATTTAAATGATTAATAATAAATGGAGCGAAATATCAAACAATAATAAGATTAAATAATAAGAGATTGACGGTTGAAAAGGCGAAGATGGCGCAAATGGCGCATTTGCTGGAGCTCATCAGTAGTCGCCACAACTATATGCAGTCGTCGATAGTATTGCATAAGGCGGCGGTAATCGCGACGACAACGGAGGAGTAATTCCACTGTGCTAACCATTCTTCGCACGTGGTGGTAGTCGTTGGCCATAGGGTTGACGTAAATATGGACTTTGCGGGTGGCAGAGAAGTTTGTCAAAGCCTGTTCAAACAGGCGATAGAGGGCGCGTTGAAAATCCATATTATTCTGTGCCGACACGTCATCAGTGACCCAAATAAACAAATAATAATGGCGTGGAGTTATAATTGGAGTGTAAGACATTTCAATTAAAGTTAAAGTGAACTGAATGAGAACAAACCAAAGAGTGAATAATAACACAAAATGCAGTGCCTTATATAAGAAAGAAGCGCATGCGCTGTAGCATAAAAATTACAAATAACTTATTACCACCTGGTGACAAAAAAGAATACTACAATAAGATGAGTAATAAGAAAAGTAAACATGTAAAATGGCTTCCAATAAAAATTTATTGTTTGTAAACAAAGAAACGTATTTTACATTACAAATAATTGTATTAATTAACGTATTTTATATTATTAAATATAATTGGAGCCAAATTTAAACAATAAGTTTAGCGGAGGAGACGACGAACTGTTCTCATTTGTCGTAATTGATGTGAGGGCGCCACCCAAATCTTTATTCGATTATAAAGTTGTCGATAGTAGCGATTGCGCAGAACGACTCTCAAATGATTGACAACTCTTTGGATCTGTCCCACATCGTTTGCCATTGGATTGACGAAAATCCGTACTTTATATCGATGCGCGTAGAATTCCATCGCGTGTTCGAACAGATCATAGAGGGCGCGTCGTTCTTCCAAATCGTTTTGTGGTGTCCACTCATAACTGATCCACACAAACATATAGAAGTGACGTCGAGTTTGAATTAAAGTGACTGACATTATTAAAATTAAATGAACTGAACTGAATGACTGCTAACTCAAGAATGACTAAAATACGACACTTAAGTTCTTATATATCTTATAGGACGCATGCGCTGTAACACACCTCTAAAAATGATGACTATTATAATAAAAAGTGACTAAGTATGAACGCATGCTCAAATAAACTGACAATAATCTTCAATAATAAAAATTTATTAAATGACGAAATCAATTTAATACAAAAACAAGTATTGAAACGTTAATAAGAAGAAGACATTTATGTCTGATCCATTGGCTCGTTCGAAACCTCGCCATCTGTTGGCGCTTTAATTTTAGCGCGCAATTCAGCAACAATTGTCTGGAAGTCCGCCTGGCGTCGCAATTTTTCTTCTTTGAATTTTCTAAATTCTTCATAAGCGCGTTCTTTATCTATTCGGATTTGTTTGTCCAATTTGTTGAGTTTATCAGCAAATTGACGAGATTCGAAATTGGAGCCAAATCTTTTGGGCGCTTCCATAATTGTTGGATGTATCCAATCTTCAGCCACTGTTTTATATTTCGGGCGCACCATCTCTTTTGGACCGAAGGAAACTGGAATATAAACAATAGTTAATATATGAAATATAAACAATAAATGTAAATATTAATATTACCAGTAGATTTATTTTTATAAGTCGTCATTTTTGTTTGATTCGAATGAAATCGTTTGACGAACTGTTTGGCCAACTGCTTTGCATATTTGCCGCGGAGCGCTGATAGCAATATCTTCTTCTTTTTCTCTTCAACTGAATTCAACTTAACTCTTGCCATGACTGATGACGACTGAACACTAAACTAGAAAAACATTGCTTTATATACCATATATTTGCGCATAAGCATGAGCATGCGTATGAGCATCAATTATTAAAAATGACAATAAAAATGACTTATTAAACATAATCAATATTTTAAAGCGCAAAATCCTGAGCATGCGTATTTGAGACCTAAAATAAAGTTATGTAAAGCCAACATATTCTGTAAAATCTTCACTTGTGTTCAGAACACCGTTGAGTAAAGTTCATTTATATTTTAAGTAAAATTTGTTTAAATAATGTGTGATTACGAACCACCAGCAAAAAGACTTGTTTACGGTCGAGGAAGTGTGGACCCTCGTATCGATCCGGACTTTATCGACGATTGGAGTGAAGTGTCGCCACCTTCACCTCAAGGAAGTGACACACAACCACTTCCAGACAACAATGAAGACAACGACCTCTCTGGAGAGACCACTTCACCAGTTCCTGACAACCGTGAAGACGTCGACCCCTATGAAGAGGTTTCCCAATCAAATGAAGAACAAGCGACTGTGGTGTGGGAACTTCTCGAGGAAAGACCAGCGGTATATAACGACAGATTCAAGCGAACCGAAAAACGCGCCATCTTTAGGGTGAGCCATAACTTTTATGAAACAACAAATGTTATGAATTTCAAAGACGCTATTGACAACGCTTACGAGCAAGCAATGCGGCCATTTATTGAAGGTTTCAGTGGCGCCGATATGTTTTCGGCTTTAATTGAAGGGGCAGCGCTAAACACACCCATTTATATAAGTCCCCAGCCATGCAATACGTTCAACAAACAGCAGTTCTTGGACGTGATTAATAAAGTCGCGCAATCGAATAGAGAGTTCTTTTTTGATGGCTCATTGAATGTTCGCGTCGCCATCTACGAAAAAATAAGAGGTGGCGCTAATCGAAATAAAAGCGCAAGAAATTATGATGAGTTTTGCAAGATGGCGCGCTCAGTTATTGTTATGAAGAACACCGACAACTCTTGTGGATATTGCGCAATCGCAGCTGGTATTAAATATCACGAATGGAACATCAAATCAAATGCCAATCAAAGCCAATGGAGAAAACTTCGGGAAAGAGAAAACAAACAAATGGAATATGGCCGCCAATTGTGTCAACAAATCGGAATAAATGTTGACGAAGTGATGACGGAAGAAATAATGGAAAAAATCCAAACGTCACCAGTTTTCAACGAATACCAATTAATTGTCTTAGATCATCGAACAAATCAGCAGATGTTTAATGACCATAACTATAGTGACCGCGAGAAAGTCATTTACCTCTTGTACGACAGTGAAACAAAGCATTTCAATTTAATTAAAGAAATGTCTTCATATTTAAATAGAACCCACTACTGCAATTATTGTAATGTTGGATTCAATTACACAAAAGATCATAAATGCGATTCCATTTGCAAAAATTGCCGTTCGCCTTCTAAATGTACGCCATCTCCGGATTTATTATTTTGTGACTTGTGTAATAAAAATTTCGTCAGTGATTTGTGTTTTGAAAATCACAGAAAAAACAAATTATGCAATGAAATGAAATATTGTCTTCACTGCGAAAGGGACTATCATTTTGACCCGAAACATCAACACAACTGTGAAGAATTCAAATGTCTTAAATGCAATGAATATTATTCAAAACAACCGCACTTTTGTTACCTCAAACCACACAATTTGAAAAAGCTTCAAGAACAGGACGAAAAACCAAAAGTGTTTGTTGCTTTTGACATTGAATCTATGCTTATCCGAATAAGCGAAAATGTTATCGAACACAAACCGGTGTATTTGGCAGCAGAAGTTGTCTGTGACAAATGTTATGACAACCAAAACAATAAGAAAAATGTAAACAATTGTGACGTTTGCGGTGAAGGGTTGTTTGAAGAATATGGCGTCACCTGTGTTGAGAAATTTGTAGATAAAATCTTCAGTCTTTCAAAAACGTGCGCTGCAAACCAATGTTTACTTTATATTATTGCACACAATTTTTCCGGCTATGACGGCCATTGGGTATTTAAAGAGCTGCTAAATAAAGACATCAAAGACCTCGAAATTATTTTGAACGGAACCAAAATAATGAAAGCAGACATTAATAATATTCGACTTCTGGATAGTGTGCTCTTCTTCCAACGCCCTCTTGCAGAACTCCCTAAAATGTTTGGTCTTCCTGATTGTGAGAAAGGATTTTTCCCCCACTATTTGAATACTGAAGAAAACCAGTCCAAAATTTTTCAAATGGCGGATATTAGCAAAGAAATGTTTGGATATCATCAAATGACGTCACTCAGAGCAAACGACTTTGACAACTGGTATCAACAAATGCTTCAAAACCGTTATGTTTATGATTTGAAGACAGAAATGATAAAGTATTGTAGAAGTGACGTCAAAATCCTTACACAATCTATTATGAAATTCAGAAAACTCTTCATTGAATCAACAAAACTGGATCCGTTCAGTCGCGCAATAACTCTTCCCTCGGTCGGCCTTGAATATTTCAAAGCGAATGTATTGGAAAATAAACAGATTGGAGTAACACCTATTTCGTCATATACCAAACATCGCTTGCAGTCAATCGAAGCCAATGCGTGGCTAGACTTGAAAGAAAAAGAATGGAAAAAACAGATTATAAGAGAATTTAGAATCGGCCCCTATTTTGCAGATGGCGCCATTGACGAAGAATTCTATTGCGCAACAGATAATAAAGTTTATAAAAGGATTGTTTTTGAGTACTTCGGATGCCATTATCACTATTGCGCTCAATGTAATCCAAATGTTGACAACGACGTAGAGAAAAAACGAATTTATTACGAAAAAAGGCAGATCAAAACTCAATTTATAAACAGTTGTCAGTGGAAAAAATACATCACAAAAAAATCACAAGGTGTCGCCAATCAACAATACAATAGCACACTGGCACTGGAATTTAAACAAAGACAATGTTACCACAGAAATATGGAAAATTTCAATCTCTACGCTAATCCTCGAAAATCACTTCATGGGGGCCGAACTAATAATCTCAAATTTGGTCACATAGTCAGTGAAGGTGAAAAAATTATGTATTTGGATTTCACGTCACTGTATCCATTTGTATTGGCGCGAAAAAATTATCCTGTAGGCCATCCGCAAATTATTCAAAAGAATTTCAAAAACATTAAAGAATATTTCGGTTTCATCAGCTGTAAAGTTCTGCCGCCAAAACAGCTTTATTTACCAGTGCTGCCTGTGACCATCAATAAAAAGCTTTATTTCCCCCTCTGTGCTAAATGTGCGCAAAATCAGAACCAAAACAGTTGTGATTGTTCTGATAATGAACGATGCCTGGTGGACACATTCGCAACTATAGAAGTACAAAAAGCTGTGGATCTCGGTTACGAAATCATTGAAATATATGAAGTATTGCATTTCGAAAACACCCGTAACGATATGTTTACAAAATACGTCAACCAATGGTATAAAATCAAAGCCGAGGCCAGTGGTTACCCGAATTGGGTCAAAACAGAAGATGACCGAAATGATTATCTCAGGATATTCGCATACAAAGAAGGCATCGAATTAGAAAAAGAAAATATTTGCAAAAATCCGGGATTAAGAAATATCGCAAAATTGATGCTCAACAGCCTATGGGGAAAGTTCGGACAAAGACCAAATATGGCGGTCACTTCTGTAGTAAAAGATTATCGGGAATTGCATAGTATTATGAATGACGTCAAATATGAAATTCTTGGGGATGTCCTAATAAATAACATGCTTTTATTGAGTTACAAGTTTATGGATGACGAAATGGCTTCCCCAAGAAACACATCAGTTGCCATCGCTTGTTTCGTCACAGCGCATGCCCGATTAGAATTATATAAAGAATTGGAAAAAATTGAAGTTTCGAATCCAAGATCTGTTCTGTATTTCGATACAGATTCTATACTTTTTGTCCACAAAAATTGTTTTTATTGCCCTCCCATCGAAAACTATTTGGGAAAAATGACTGACGAAATTGTTGAAGAATATGGCACGGATGCCTACATTTCCGAATTTTATAGCTGTGGGCCAAAAGTCTATTCATATAAAGTGATTAAAAATGACGGAACATCTATTACGAAATTCAAAGCTAAAGGTATCAGTCAATCAATTGAAGCAAAACAAAAGATCAATTTTGACGTCATCAAAACAAAGGCAACAAATAAAGCAAACAACACAAATAACGTCGTCACCAAAGTTCCACAACAACAGTTCAGAACAACAAAAAGACACGACGTATTTACACATTTCATGGAAAAAGACTTCAGAGTGACGTCAGATAAAAGGCGCATAATTGGAAACGAAACCCTTCCTTATGGTTGGGTGGATTAAATATTTAATAAATATATAAAATATTAATTGTTATTACATAATTTTTAAATAACCTTATTTTTGTCAAAACCAATATTTCAATTGTTTACAAAATAAAATCCATTTAAATATTGCGTCATTGTTATTTTTTATTCAAATTGACGTCATTTTATTTAAGCCAATGAAATGGTTTGGTAAGTTTAGAAAAAGTTATATAAAGACTTTGTTTTTAGATATCTAATAACTTTGATTGAAAATGTCTTTCGAAACTGTTTATAAAATCTTTTTGAGTGAAAAAGAAGTTTACGATAAAGTGTTGACTGTTGACAAGTTAGTCAGTGACATCGGTTCTACGAAATTTGTGAATATCCGTACGTTTTGGAAAGTCGACGGAAAAGTCATTCCAACAAAGAACGGGATTAGCTTAAGAGCCGAAGAATTCAAAGCCGTTATTGAAAAGTTGGAAACTAAAGAGTCGTTCATATACACTCGCAATAACCGACAAATTGTGTTTCAACAGACCTCCAGAAATTTCATTTGGGAGTTGGTTTTGACGAAAGAAGAGGGCACCACACAAAAGTTAATTATTGTGGACAAAGAAGTGGATGTCCTTCTGAGATATAAAGAACTAATTTTGGATTATCTCATTTAAATATGATTCCAAAAATTGTAAACATTGTCTCCACCTGTGATTTGAACTGCAAACTCGACTTATATTTTATAACTAATAACTCAATAGATGTCGTTTATAATCCTTCAAGTTTTAGAGGAATCGTTAAAAAATTGCGTCACCCAAAATCAACACTACTTATATTTCCAAACGGCAAACTCGTGATAACAGGTGCCGCTACAGTAAGTGATTCAAAACTGGCGGCTAAAAAACTTATACGCCAATTGAAGCGTTTGAATATTATTTGCCGATTAAGTGATTTTATTGTTTCAAATATTGTGGCAACAGTTGATTTGAGGGAAACAATTAAAAAACAAACCGGAACTGTTATCGATTTAAATAAAATTTCTGAATCCAATTTAAAGAAATACAAATTCCAGCCGGAAAGGTTTTCTGCTTTAACCACAGATATCAATGGGGTTAAAGCTGTCATATTTCATAATGGAAAAGTCAACTTCACTGGCGCCAAAACTGTTATTCAAATATATGAAACATTTGATTCGTTAATTACTTTTTTGTTAGAAAATAAATATATTGAAATATAATCTGTATTATGTAAATATTATTAATCAAAATGTATTTATAATCAATAAAAAGAAAAATAAAATGATTTATACTTAAAAATGTCCAATTCATTCATAAAATTTAATCACCCCTTTACTTGTATGGTCGCAGGGCCAACAAGTAGTGGAAAAACAGTATTAGTCCGACGAATACTTAAAAATTATAAATTAACAATTGATTTTAAAGAAGAATTAAATGAGTTAAATATACTTTGGGCTTATGGACAGTACCAAAGTTTATATTCAGAAAAAATAAACTCAAATATTAATGTGAAATATATAACAGGATTGCCTTCTGAGGAAGAAATAAAAGAAATGAAACCAAATATATTAGTTATAGATGACCTTATGTCTGACTTAGGAGATAATGTTTCATTAGCTAATTTATTTACAAGAGGGAGCCATCATTTAGGTATAAGTGTTATTTTGATTAGTCAAAACTTATTACATCAAGGAAAAATAATGAGAACAATAGGTCTCAATTGCCATTATTACATTATAATGAAAAGTGTTAGGGGCAAAGCCCAATTAAGACATTTTTGTAGTGACGTATTTCCTGGTCAAACAAATTATCTATTAGAAGCATTCGATGATGCAACATCACTCAGTCCTTATAGCTATATAAAGGTTGATCTTACGCAACAAACACCAAATAAATATCGAGTTTCAACCAGAATAACACCTGAAGAAAATAACAATACTTTTTCACCAATATTTTATATACCTCGATAAATATGTCTCATAATTTACAAGAGTGTCTTAAAGAATTGCAAAGAGCAATGAAAATTAAAGACATACATAAAAGAAAAATTATACTAGAATTTCTAGCTGAAAAACGATGTATATATAATGCAATGCGTGAAATATCAGTCAATATCAAAAAATATCCTTTAAACTTAAAGCAAAAAGATTTACTTAATAAAAATGCAAAAGTTATAAAAAGACTTCAAGTTGGCATTAAAAATAAATCAAAAAGAAAAAAGTTGATATTACAAACGGGTGGTTTTCTACCTTGGCTGTTGCCTATAATCGCGACTTTTTTACCGACAATTCTTGATAAAATAAATGAAATACA
>JAQFZI010000421.1:0-16381 GCA_034695605.1 Eupelops occultus | reverse complement strand
ATGAAACAAATAATGAAATTCAATCACAAACTACGGAAAAGGAGACAACAGTTGTGGCCGACCCTCAAATAGTGCCCCAAAACAATGAAACGATTCAAACAACGGATCAAACAATTAATAAAAATACTGCAGAAGTCAATCAACATTTCAGACCCATTTCTGCGCCAATTATTGGAAACTCTACGTTCATAGATATGGAGGACGGCCTTAAGACGGCATTCACAGGTCAGTCCGCTCCCATTTATCATCCATTGCCGACATATCCGGGCACCATTGAGCCCTTCGTTCCAATATCTCAGACTATAACTAACATAACTCAAAGAGACCCAAATTTTGTGCCCAACGCACAGATGTCTGCCTATCCCTGGCCGGCCCCAAGTGATCAAAAAAATTTCTGATTCAATAAATCTGTTATTTATGTTCGAAATTAAATAAATTTGTTTTTTATTTAAAATAAAATTATTTTAATTAAGAAAATGTTTTAATATTTAATGTATTGAAGAAGTGAATCACTGATCAGTTAAGCCTATAATTGCTTTTTATTTATTTTTATATTTATTTAATGGACTCTTTTTCGATATTTTTGGTCGATTTAAGCCATGTTTGGGATAATTGAGTGCCCGGTGCTGATAAAGAACTAGACTTATCCGAGAAGGACTCCGTCTATTTGGATGTTTTAGTCCGGTTGTGGCGTGAATCTCATGTTTTGCACATTCAAATAGAACTGATCGATGGGACAGTGCTATAGATAAGCCTCCCATCGATTTGTCTTCAAAGCAAAATTCGTTATCAGAAGAGTATTCAACAAAATCCAAATTTTGCAAATCATTGGATTCCTTAAAATCTTGTGTCACATTTGAAATGAATTTTGTTTCAGAAGAATATTTTATTTGTCTTTTAGTTTCTTTATTTTCACGACTTTTAACTTCCGATTGATTTGATTTCGATATTCTTTTAATTACTGGATATTTGTTAAGGATTTCAATGGAACCCAATTTTATTTTATCCAAATGTTTGGTAAGAGCTCTGATGTGATCAAAGCCTTCGATGGAATATTTGGGCAAAACGTGTAACTGTTCATCATTTGCTCGATTGTCACAATATTTAGTTAAAGTGACCACAACTGTTGAACCATTGTTTATATTGTGGTTATCTTTATGAGAGTGGGCACAAAAATCAAGGCAAGCAGTAACTCCACTGAATGGACGACCTCTGCCCCATCCAATTCTACAGTCGCTGCCATCCCTTTCAAATGCTACCTATATTTACATTTGTATAATAAAACAATTTAATAATTCTAGTAAGATCATTTAGTTTTAGTGAAAGGGATACACATTTTCAGTACTATATATTGATTTTTTTATAGAAATATTGTTAAAAATTCTTCAATCTTTTTGATTTGTTTGAAAAAAGTTGTCTGACCTGGTTATAGTATGCATTCGGAGCTATGGCTTCATATAGAGGTGCTATACCTGTAGCTAATTGCTGCAAATGATGTTCCAGCTCTAATTCCTAAATATATAATTCCAATAATATATCCTAAGAATAGAAAGTATATCTAAATAAACCTGGTTCCGTTTTTTTAGACGAAACTTTCTGACATTTTTGTGTTGACTGTCTCTAAATTTACAGCCGTCGCGAAACATAGACCAACTGCACCCAAATGAATAACATGAGCCCTTTGTCTGTTGATCCAACCCTTGACAGCCACAGGTTTTCCTATAATTTTAATATTTTGTGATTTTATGAAAGAGTTTTAGTTTGCATTTAATTTTACGATTCATTTCGAGAACATCTCCTTTCAGTGGAAACACCGAATTCATTGACTTTATATACAATCAAATCATATAAATTGTCGGCAAAACTGCGATCGATAGCATCCCAAACAACAATGGCTACAATAATGAAAGCAGAATCACATTTGTGATCCTTTCTATATCGCACCAGTGCTAAAACTAATTCCTGATCATTAGAACGTCTAATGATTGATTTGGCCACAGGACAGCCCTCTTTAGATCTAGCTTCTTTTCCTGTATAAATGACTTTTTGAATGCGAATCGCTTTTCCAAATAAACCAATTCTGAGAAATGCAAAGTTCGGCCAAATATTACCAAAACTTCGATAAAACTGAAAGCAATTTATTGTATTTTATTTCAAACCTTTTTTGGAGAATATTTCTGATGCCTTCTATAGATGAAGAATATCCCAATTGTTTATAAAAAGGTATATTTGGAACTGCAATCCATTATAACAAGTTTATTGAGAAATCATTTTGGAGGCAAATCATGTGTTCAGAAACCGGTGCGAAGATTCCATTGATATTATCATTAAAAATGCAAACTTTAGTTTCGCAAAATTCTTAATCACATGCTTTCCAATAAAAAAATTATTTGAAATCGATTTGAAATTTTTGATGACATGCCAGACAACAGTCAGTACAACATTCATCCCATTCTATAGGTTTTACATTTGAGTCACTCCTTCGGAAAGAAATTTAAGATTTGTTTTATCATAAAAATTAGGTTTTTATTGGTATTATAAAACCTGAGAATTTATTTCAATAATTAATAATAATTAATAATAATAATTAATATTATGGCACATCTGTGTAAATAAAGAGAGAATTCATTCAAATTATATATAGATTTATAGACAAAATTGGAATTTCGTATACAATACTTAAAAACACTAAAAAATTAATGTATATCTAAAACTTTGCTTTATTTCAAATATTATAATAGTTATCAATAGATTATATTAAGATATTTGTTATTTAGTGGCAAAATAAGTATACTATTCATTAATATATTTATATATTTTGCTACAAAAACAGGCAGTTCTGAGAAAATTTCTTAATTAGAATTGATTTCATCAGTCAATAAAAGTCCCACTTTTAGTCTCAAAAAGTATATTAATTTACAATAAAACTTATTTCTAATTATAATTACTTTTATTTGGCTTTCGTTATGTCTTATGTGGGGTTAAAAATAGATTTACTTTTGTTTCACATTTGAAGAAAACTTAGAGAAAAAAGACTTTTAATCAATTGAATGATCAATAAATGCATAAATCTTTAAATCTTTACTTTTGTGAGCGATTTAAACACTGCTTTAAACTCAAGTTTTGTGTATTTGAGTAAAAGTCACTTTCATTACAATCACTAATTCAGTATTTAATCTGAATTTCAAATACAAAACTAAAAAACAATTAAAGAAGTTTTCAATTAAAGAAAAAAAACTATTTTGGTATAAATAAACTCCTAATCTCTTTAGTCAATGATTTGCATAGAATTTTATCTCAAAATTGATTTACAAAAGAGAAGAGAAAACTAATGTCTGTCTCTATCGATAAAACTCACACAAAGAACATAATAATAATAATAATATAAATATAATTAAAAATCATAAAAACAATTCTAACAAAACAAAGAATTTAAGATCAAATTTAAAGAAAAACAATTCGCAGAAGAAGTGATGCGAAAACTTGGGACTGATTTCGACTAATAATGATTAGGAGATTATGTGCGGAGAACTGAGTCATCAAAAAACAAAACAAAATTTAAGAACTTAATGTGAGAGAGAAAGAGAGCATTATATGAGGTGCAAAATGAGGTAGAAATGTCCTGAGGTTGTGCTCAACAAAAAATTTCAATTCAATAATAAATGTCAGCAAAACTGAGGCGTGTTTTTTGGGTCAAAGCAATAATGATTTCTATTAATACAAATGGAAATTGAAAAATAAAAATCTGTGGCAAAAGAATGTGTGGTCTTCTTATTTGTCTAATTGTTATTCTTCAGTGATTTATATAATACTTGAAAACAACAAAATGTATGAACCGTTACTTGAGTTGCGGCCGATTGTAAAATAGCTACCAATCAATTGAAATAATTAAAAACAATTACAAATACATTAAATTTTCATTTAACTTAAAATTAATATCAGCCTTCAATTAATGAATTACTATTGCAGGATAACATTTATATAATATTATTATTCAACGATATTATGACTCAATATATAGTTTATTATTATTACAAAGAGTTGTCCAGTAATTGGATGGAAATCTTTCTTCAATTATCAAAACTTTTTAGTATTATTCATAAAAAAGTAAATATTAGTCTGAAATTTGAGATATTTCTAAAAAACTTTGATAGAATCGTTTAAAAAATAAAATAAAATCTAAAACATGAAAATTATATAAAATTTAAGTTTTCAGAAGAAATATTATATTAATTATTAATTAAATATTTTTGAATATTTACACGATTTAGAAAAGAGATAAACTATTGTGTCGTTTATATTGATTTTAGTCCCACAACTCATAACTTTGATCGAAGGCTGAAATTAATTATTACTCAGATCTTTGCAATTAATAATAATTGCAATCTTTGAGAAAGTTTTACATTAATTAATGGCTTATATCGTAACTCATGTGAAGAGCGGCCTCTAATTTGAAACTATTTAGAACTGCTCTCAAACTTATTATACACTATTTTGGATGAAAGTGTTTTATAAAAGAGTTGACACATAATTATATGAAAACTTAAAAAATAGGATAAAAATATTTAGAAATATGGCTAAAAGTGAGCAAAAATTGACAATCGATTGAAGCAAATGTTTGGCACAACTGTACTCTTAATACAAAACATTTGGTTTAATAATTATTTGTTGCAAAAGAAGGAGAGATGGCATTCGTTTAGCAAATCTTATTATTAGTGGCAGAGCCTCGAGTCTTAAGTAAAGGGTGCGAATCAGTTGGAAAGTGACGCGGGCAGAGTGGTCAGTGTTGAGGGACTGCTCGAACGATACTCACGTTCGTCGGGTGCATAACACTCGCAATCATTGCTATCTTTTGTGTTAGTCTTAAGTCGATCTAAGTTTCGGTCCCACCAGTTCTGGTCGCGAAAGTTTGGCAATAAGAATGTGGAGACGGGAGGCAACACTGTTGTCGTTGATGTCCCCGACAGCGAAGAGCCCGTCAGTGATGTAAAAGTATATTGAGATTCGCTCGACAATAGGGGTGAAGATGCGGTCGGGTCACAGTTGGGCTCACTTTTGATGAATGATGTCATTGAAGACACGTCCATCAGATTGAGTGAAGTGGTGTCTAATGGATCGATAATACGACCACAATCTATGCCAGAAATTATGTGACCGACCGAAGTCTGCGGCTCTTCTAAACATTTTTTAGTCGTTTCGAGACCTGTGCCCGAAACAGACATTATCACAGTTGGGCTACTTGGGCCCAAAACGCCCAAAGAGGGCATGTATAGCGAGGAGGGGTAGAAAGCAGATGACTGTGAATGTGGGCTCAGGTTATATGAACTGATAATACCTGTTCGCAGAATAAAGTGTTAATCAAAGAACCGATTAAAGGAAAGAAATGGATGTATTGATTACCTGTAGATGTATTCATAGATGTTGTCAAATCTGAGAGGTGGTGGTTGTGGTGCATAGTTGTGGTCGTATTCACTAAAAAAGGCTCGTTTTCTAAGTTTTGCTCATTCGATAAGTGGGAATGGGATGCGTTCACTCCATTTGATGATATGGTGACCATTCCTTCACTTTCGATACTTTTGTTGACACTATTGGCAGTACTATTACTAACAGCTCTGGCCGGTGATGACCGAGAACTTGGTCTTTGGGTTTGTCGTCCGGGAGGTCCGGTAGGCAATGAAGCATTGGTTTCATGCGATGAATACTCTTGATTTTGTGGCGTTCCAAATGTCTGACTTTGGTTTGTTGAGTAAGTGGTCGTCGATGTAAATGAAGAAGAGTTGGAGTTTGCGTTCGAAGTATTTGTTTTCGAATTATTGTTTGAATTACTATTAGTTGTATTTGAATTGTTGTTAATATTATTATTATTATTGCCATTGATTTGAGTGTCATTTGTGTTATTAAACTGAGAATTATTATTAAACGAGTGATATATTGAACCGTTGGGTAAATCGATTGAATTATATGGAGTTCTTCTGCCACCAGAAGGGCCTAATTTGTCACTAATTCCATTAGTATTCTTGTGATAATTTTCTTGTGTCGGTTCTGATTGTGACCAATTCATATTCAGAAATGACTGTCCAGACTCTGGGTTTGGCGGCACAGATGTATTTGGATAATGTGGACTTAATGATGTGTTGCTGGCATTGGACTGTTGCTGGACTACAATAAATGTTTGACCTGTAATCAAAACAATCATTAGTATTGGTTTATGTCCTTCACTGCAATCCCTAATTATGTTATTATTATATACCTGCAAATGATTGCGGTGGTGGTGGTGTCTGAGCTGCCGGACCTGATGCGAAAGAATTATGGTTCTGTCCATTACTTATTTCTTTCTGGGTTTGTCTGCTTTGGATCAATGACTTGAGTCTATTGTTCATCATTTGATGTCTATTGATATGAGTATTGTCTGAATTGACAGAACTGTCTTCTGGACTCTGATGCGATCGACTGACATCAGAGACCAACCCGTGACCATTGTATGGACCGGAGATCTGTTGTGAATTCATATGAAAGTTTGTGAACGTCTGGGCGTTAGAGTCGTAGACTTGATTAATGTTTGCCGAGTGCTTCGGTGACGAAAAATCTGAATACGAGCCCTAATCAGAAGATAATTAAATTAATGATTCAATTGATGTTTGTCTCTAAAGGAATGACTCATTGCTATATCGATCGAAAACTGACATAACTTATTATCAGACATTTCACACGAGAATCAGATCTATTGATTCGGTTATTACAAGAAAACAGATTAAGACAAGTATTTTACCGAAAGATTTAAATTCAGATCATTTGATAGTAATGTAAGAATAGAGCCGTTAATGCCCTCAAAGTTCGTAGTTTTCATAATTCTTAAATTCATTGCTATTGATTCCCAGGTGACCGAAGACTACCAGAGCTATGAGTGGAGTATAAGCTATAGAATTGGTTTCTATTGAAATGTATTCGTATTTAGACTTAGTTTTCACAAAAGAAATTCAGAACAAAAGAAAAGCCATTTCTCTGCATAAGAGATGTTTTGTATGCGAATCAGAAATGTTTGAGAGTTTATAAGCATATCCACATCTAAGACAGACTGTGCGCTACTGTTCACCAATGTTTCCCAGGACCTGAGCTATGTGCCAATGGGCCCAAACACAAGCCAACGATCCCATATATATCGAAAAAAGTTCTTTTTATTCATTTTCTACTTTGTTATGTATTTACGTCTCCTCTCATTCTAAAGCCTAACACACATAACATATCGAGAGTCGAGCGCACCGTCTGTTCTCTTTCTTCGTCATATTTCTATTGTCCGACAGGTCATCACATTTCCTATGTATGGGTGCACAGCCTAAACAGCCATTGCTTACACTTAAACACAACATATGCCACCAAAAGCTTCACTTCATCTATAATTCTGTTTAAATTTTATTCTTTCCCTTCCAATAGCGACAACACCTGTACTTATGTTTTATATAAAAAACTATGGAATTAGTCCTTCTCTTTGGTTCAAAAGAATATAATCTCAAAGAGAAAAACGCTTTTTTGACAAAATGAGAGACATTTAAATTGCTTTGATTTTAAAGAATCCAATTTATATTGAATTTCAATATTTTCTCAATTTTTTGCAACTTTTTATTTCTATTTTTTTTGTCGGAAAAATGCTTTCTTTTAAAAGTTAATGAAATGTAAAACTATGATAAAAATTGGGTCAAATTTCTTAAATTTATGTTTCAAATAATGTTTGTATTGAATCTTATGAATAAAATTGTGCGCAAGTCTTAAGAGAGATGTTGGGGAACACAACAGAGAATTTTTTCCAAGTATTCGTCAATAATTCAATTGAAGGGATGGATGCGATCTAATCATTGAAAGCTTTGATGAAAGCAGTAGTAATGGCATAACAACAGAAAAGAGAGCAAACCATTCCTCCAATCGATCACTAAATTAAAGCTCAGAATATTATATATTTCAGAGTTTATTATAAAAAAAGTTGAGTTAAAGTTAGCAAAAAAAGAACTCGATTTCGATCTAAGACTCGATTGAATGGCTCAAAATATTAACTTGCTCCAAGTCTGGGCGATGTGATAGAGCGTGCGTCACGTGACTCACGACAGGACAGACCAACTGTAATGAGTGAACACAAATCAAACGATCGAAAACAAGCAAAACTATAGCAACTATTAAATTGAGTTCTTGTTCTTTAGATTTTAAAAATGTGGAATCATTTCAATAATGACCAGATATTAGCTGAGAATCTGAGTCTCAAAGCTGTGAGCCCTCCTCCCTCTCACGACCGACACCAACAACAAGTCCAACATTATGTGTACTAAAAATATAGTTTTTAGGGACGTTCTCATTCTTGCTTTTGGAGGGACCTCTTCTGTAGATCCAATACAACAAACACTGCTCTGAATATTGAATTACTTTTGGGATTAGCACTAATGGAAGTGTGGTTTTCACTAAAAAAAATTATATTTCAAAGAATACTTATTTACTTAAAGGTCCGCAAAGTTATGACATTTGGTTGTGTTTACAAAATGCAAATCAATAGTCAAAAGAAGATCAAAATTTTCTCATTGACTAAGAAGAGGCCCAAACCCTACAAACAAGAAGAGCGCTATCAGAGAGTCAAACGGTGTAAATATGAGAACACAATAAGTTGTTATAATAAACCATTATTACTATTATTGGCGGATATGTAAAAAGTCAAATGAGAAAAAGTAGTAAGATCTATCCAAACAGGTTGATTAAATGCAGCTGTTCCTCACTATTACTAGAGAATGCCTACCAATGCCTAACTGTTCCTCAACGAATCCAAGAGCTGAGCACACAAGACATTAGAGTAAAGCTCACACATCTGCCATCCGCTCCAACTTTAAAGCAATGATTGAACTCTTATAGGAAAACCAAAAACTAAGTTAAAAACGTTTTCTGTCGAGTGTCGATCCCCTTCCGTTCATATCGTCCAATGTTTGTTTCGCTTCATTCATGAACTCAAATCGATTTTTATAAAACATTTGCATTTTTTTCTTTTATATTATATTTTATGCTTTAGTTTAAGCATTGATTTTATCTAACATTTGATATTCATATTCATCGACACAAACGACAGACACGTCCTCACAATTTATAAAGTATTTACATTTTCACTAAATTTCAAATAAAATCAATATTTTCTAATCGATTGAAAAATAGTCCAATATTTGGTTCGGACTCATTCTAAAAGTGAATGAGTGATTCGTAATCCAATGTTAGACACATTAAATGAAATGCATTTGAATTAATAGAAACTTTTAGAGATTAAAGTGGTTTTCAGGTGAACTAAATGTAGTGAAAGTTTGATGGAAATGATTGAAATGATGGAAAGCGTGGGAATTAGGCTTTCAAGGAGTCATCCGTTTAAATGATAACTTGTTTTGAAGCAAAAAACTTCCGCAAACTTCGCATAATTTTTACGTCACTTTAAACGGCGAAGAAGTGCTGCAACCGTAACACTCCCTGCCCTAACCCCACTATGAGGGAGGGATAGTGTCGGAACGCAATGCGGAGGTAAAGCCTAAGTGAGGGCAAAGACAACTGCACATATAACAGGTGACTGATAAGAAGTGGACACCAGAAGTAGTGGTGCAGAACAGTAGCACTTGTATAACATATACACCCACTAACAGAATATTAGATAGGGGAGACAGAGAGTCAGTCAACACTCACCCGGGGAGTCGGGCCCACACCAGCGGTATGTGTATCGTTTGGGCCCATATTTGTAAACGGGGTGGGAATAGCGGTTCCATTCAAATTACGTGATGACCCGTCCAATTGTGTAATGTCTTTACTTAAAGTCATACCACCGGCAGCGGCGACGGCTGCCATTTGGGCGGCCTATCAAACAATTATTGATTTTAATTAAAAATCCAATTCAATGATTGAGCGCTTAATTTAAAACTTAAGTAATTTTTACTAATATTTTAATTTTGTTTATAATATATTTTAATCAACTGATGAATAAGACATTTAGTTATTGGATACATATGTGACATGTCTTTTATTACTAAATCTTTTCTATCAAAATTTAGTCATTGTTTTTCTTTTTAAAGTATAGTTATTACCAGGGTATCTATTATGTTATCATTCAACTCTAATTTGGAAATCGTTTTCAATTTTGACAGATAAGAGATTTAAGAAATACATTAAATTAATGCTAAAATTGGAAACAAATATAAGAATTTTTTTAGAGGAAAAAGAAAAGCAATTTTGAAATAAAAAAAACTGGGAAATTATCATTAGTCTGAACGCTTGACTGATCCCAAACTGCATCGAAATACATATATCGGATCAATAAATGTTGAGAATAATGCAGCGCATAATGAATTGACACATCGTTTATCAGCAAATTTCATATTGCAGGCTAACTATTCTGTGCTAACAATTCTGTGCTTTGCTTGGATTCTATGCATAATACTGTGCCAACACATAACTGACTCATTCAATCGGTATTTTCATTCTCATTCAGATTCAGTCATTGAATTTTGTTCGCGTCTATAGATATAGATATAAGTTATAGAGAATTGAGAGCAAAAAAGACTATTATTTATAAAAACGATGAAATAAAAGGAAAGCCAAAATAACTTGTGCTTCGATTCTAACGTTTTTGGAGCCATACATTCGACATTTTGGGTACACTTTAGGCCTACAATCAAATCTAATGTAAGGGGGTTTCATATGCACATCAATCCAATCGAATTCAATAGGACTGTAAGGTCTGTGCTATTCTGTGCTCCTTTAGTATACAGTTTAGGTCACACATCATTAACGAACGAAAGCAATGGCAGTGCATTCGAGCATCTGTTTAGAGATCAAAAGCAGATGCATTTGTACTACACATCAAACTTAAACACATTTACATCATATTTACTAAGATTTATATTATATTCCACTAAACTATAACTTAAAACTATTTATTATATTATATATAATCAACGACTCAAACCATTCACAAAGACTTAACTCATTTCAATTGATTGACTCAATTCTAATAAATAATTTTAATATTTCTGTTATTCTTAAAAATAATATTTCAATCATTTTAATAGATTTGTTGAAAATATATACTAAACTTTCATCAGTTCTGATGGGTTTATGAATAATCTCTTAAATTTAATTTAAAAATAAAGCATTTTTTATGGCATTAAATGCATTAAATGATTAATTTTGTGATTTAAAAATAAAATCCAAAAAAATAAAAATACAACAAAAGTTTGAGTGAAGAAGAATCTGAAAATGTGAACAAACATGAAATGAATGGAAATTTTTCATTAAATATAAAAAATATTCTGAAATGCATTGAATCGAAATCTCAGAAATTTTGTTTTCATTTTATTGTAAAAGTGAATAAAAAGTTAGATTAAGTGAATTCATGCTGTGTTTACTTGTGTTGGGCTCAGGCAGACATCATTCTGAGTTCAAAAAGTAAATATATGGCACTAATAATATTAGATGAATAGACGGGAACAATAATTTAGTGAAAAGCCAGTCCATGTGACGTCATTGGGCACCGATAATCCGTGACTCATAGCTCCAATAGATTGTATTGACTATAAACTTGTGATATTTGTTAAGCGATACCATCATTTGGGAATCAAAATGCATTTTCCTATTATTCATTTCATATACAACACAATAGAAGACAATATTCTAACCATTAATACAGAAAACAGAAAAGCGAACAACAATTTCAATAATAATGACTACAAAAATATAATAAATTATAATTACGAAGAAATCAAGTTTTGTTATCTATAATAATGACTAAAAAATAATTTACATTCAGAGCAATGGCTGTCTTTATATCAGAGTTTTTTTTTCATTTTTGATTAAATTGTGTTACGTATAGAAAATGTTAGTATATTATGAATGATATTAAAAACATAAATCAAAGTGACGTTTGGTCTAAACCCTGAGCGACATCACTAGCTTTGGCTTCAGGTTCGAAGACATCAACAGTTTTGACTGAACTACTGATATAAACTTTTAGTTATTTTTAGATATAATTTTTTGTTTGGATCGCATCCACACTCTCTCGGCTGCACTCGAGTGTAAAGATTCAGATTAACTCTACTTTTGATATCAAAACTTTTGCTCAAATACTTCGGAAATGAATCTTAATTTTTAAAAATAATGAAAAAATATTAATTAAAAAAAAAAAGATTTAATTATGAAATGAAGAATCTTTTGGTTAATCTTTGCTTAAACTGAAGGGACATTTAATGAATACATCAAAAAGTGTGACATAAATCATAGACAAGAATTCATTAGAATTTAATTACTGTAATCTCATGTCTCGTACTTCAGTGAAAATGATTCAAAAATGTCATAAAATTAGTTCAGATTTTGTTTCATTTGAATCAAAATTAAAATAAATTATAAACAGTTTTCAAATAATGAAACGATATTTTGAATGAGTTATTGAATTATTTGATTGAAAAGACTTACTTCTCTAACTTTTTCCTTTTTGGTCTTCAATTGGTCACATTTCCTCATTTTGCAGATTTGATGGGAGCGGACACTTTTGCAGGGACCGCATTCTCCACAATTATCCTTTTTAAGACACCCAGGACATTCTCCGCACCGTTTTCTCTTCTTTTTGGTCACTTTTTCTCCTTCTGCGGGGGTTTGTTGTGTAATGTTTTGAGGCACCGGTACCTGATTGGCCTCCCACTGTTCACCAATAGTTTGTGGCGGTGGATGTATGGACACGACCTGTTGAGCAGTTTGTGGATGAGGTGGTGTTGCCGATGGTTGTGGTATACCTCCGATGACTGGTCTGGAGGTAGTGGAAGACACTGAAGGCACTTGAAATGAGTTCTCAATCCCACCGATCCTAACATCAGGTGTCGATGAGTCCGGTTCTGTGACTCCCATTTTTAGTGCTTTACCATCAGGTGTTGGAAATCCAGTTGGAAATGGTGTTTGCATATACGGGGGCGCACCCAACGGGTGGTTTGGATACGCCACATGCGGGGGCTGTACATACATATTCGGATTATAGGGAACCGATATCGGAGGTATTGGAGGAACTGGAGTCAGAGTCTGGTATTTTTCATTGGATTGATTGGAGAGCCTATCAATTGGATGATTATCACCAAACTGTTGAGCAGAAGGAGATCTTCCCGTACGGCGGGCCGTATCGGGAGTTGTGCGTTGAGGTGGATGTGAAGCCTGTGCTTTATCGGATTGAGCACTTGATGGACGAGTCGGATGAGTTTGCATTTGTTGAGCATTATTCTGTTCTTGAGCTAAAGGTTGGCCGTCAGCGCCCGGCTGTTCCCACGGTCTGTAACCAACACTATTAGAGCCACTGTCTTGAGACGAAGGAGAGTGTGGCACTATTGGCGTGCCGTCAGAGTTCTTGTCGAGCAGACGAGCAGTTAGTCCTTCGGCAGTATTGGTTTCACCGATATCTTCCATATGAGTGTCTGCACTGCCATCTGAGTTGTTGGCGCTCTGTTTAGAACTGATGTCTACTTTTGACACATAATTATTTGCATAACTATTATATAAGTTTGAGTTGAATTGAGTCTGGCTATAGTCAGGCGCTGAACCATATTTGTTGTTGAGGTATGGCTGCTGTATATATGAGTGATGCATGAAATTAGCCCCGCCATTGGCTCCGGGGGAAGGGTATCCTTGCCTTACAGAATCGAAATCATTGTGGTTCGGTAGAGTTGCATAACCGGGCAATGGTTGACCAGCAGTCGCCGCTGTAGTCATCCAACTGTCAACAGTAGTTGAGCCCCCGTAAGAGTGGTTGAGTGGAGGCGGAGGTCCACTCGGGTAACTCGTTGGCAATGATTGCCGGTTACTATCATTCATACTCAACAGCTTTTGGATGCCATCTATTGATTGATGAAAAGTCAAAATTCAATTATTTACAGCTAAAGTTATAAAAGGTACTAGACACAACTAAACAATAACAGCATTCTAACAGGAATGTATAAACAATTTTTGAAAGACCTTGGCTTAAAATTTTGAATTTTTAGCAAAGAAATTGTCGAATAATATATTAGAAAATTGTTGTAATTATGTTTAAAAACGTATAAATTATTATAAAACAGAAACCAAACATTGTGTCCACTCTTTCTCTATGTTTTGTAGTGTATGGCAAACAATATTACACAGCCATTGTCAGAAGCATTAACTCTAAGGCCATACATCATGAGGCCTAACCTTTGAAAGCCTGGGGGTAATACTCACAAAAGTGTGTTCTTCACCACCCCTTTTACTGAAATAGTGACCGTTTCATAGATTCCAAGCGATTATGTGTTCGAACGCTTACAATGAGTTCAATCATGCATTCAATACATTGCAAATGGCTTTAAACTAGTGATCAGTTGCTAACCAATCATACAATAAGAAGAAACTGACTGAAGAA
Organism: Eupelops occultus; assembly: GCA_034695605.1. NCBI lineage: Eukaryota > Metazoa > Arthropoda > Arachnida > Sarcoptiformes > Phenopelopidae > Eupelops > Eupelops occultus. The sequence continues at coordinate 1,971 of JAQFZI010000421.1, read as the reverse complement.
CACCAAAATTATTGTGACATCATTTTATTCAATAACAAATCATCTAGATCACAATTTTAAAGAAATTTGGCTCAAAATTGAGATTCAAGTAAATGTAAAATCTGTTGACTTAAAGATTAATAAACAAATAGACAACACATTCAACTGACTAATGTCTTTAGCTATCAATTAAAAGAAAGTAATGGTTTAATATAATGTAAAGAGTGATCAAATTGATGTTCAAAACAGAACACATGTCTTGAAAAGTGAACAAAAAGGCATGGCTTTAATGGCAAAACATACAACAGGATCACTGATAACAACTTTTTCTTTCTTAAAAAAGCCAATGAAGAAGAGACCACTCTATGAGAGATCAGCATATATAAGAGTCATAAGAATTGTGGGCACAGCACAACAGATTAGCTTCAAGCCATAAAAGTTGAGAGAGAGAGAGAGAGAGAGAGAGAGAGAGAGAGAGAGAGAGAGAGAGAGAGAGAGAGAGAACACACACACAGGTATTAGTTTGAAGAATGACTATATGCGATGATTCTGTGCTCAAACTTGATGTGAATGACGACTGGACAACTGGGTTAGTGGGTTAGGACAATATTCTGTAATCTATATTGAATTTACAGCAGACCTGTTGAGGTCGACATTTGGTCGAAAATTAAACATCATTAATGAAATCAATTGGTTTTGGAGACCTTAGAGAAAATGCATTCATTTATTTGTGTTAAAGAGAAGAACAGATGTTTTTCCAAATTTAAATATTTTTGAAATTATTGTTCTGACGAATAATCGTTCGGTAAATGCTTTGAATTTGAAAACCATTTCTACAAAACGTGAGAATATTTGCGAACAAAGAAATCAGTTTTTTTTAAAACTCAATGTTCAATAAGTTTGCGTTAAAACTAATTTAATATTAATGGAAGTAAAACAAAAAAACTAGTTTTTTCGAGACAGAGCTCACAATAAAGTTTCAATTAATTAGAGACTTAAAGAAAGAGCAAAAACATTAGGAACGCAGTGATTGGAAGATCGGCTCATTTTGTTGAATAATCAGAAATACCGACCAATAAATTGAAAGATAGAATACATATACTTATTATTATTATTCAATTAATACTAAAAATAATCCTTTGATATAAAGTTCAACGATAACTAACATAATTACAAATTCTTAGCGAACCTGACAAACGAGTCGATCGATATTCTAATAATTGTTCACATTTTGCAGACTCACTCTTTTCACTATTCTTCACTGATTGGTCACATTTCTTATTGGGGTACAAAACAAAGTGTTATCAACCATTTTGGCCACAATCTTAGATAATGCCAAACCACTCCTAAGCCATCATTGCTTTCAGAAGATAATCATTTGAATTATTGTTGAGAAAGTCATGATTTTTGGCTTCAGACTAATTTGAGCTAATAATAAGTTGAATCAAAAATTCAAATTCCAATAAATATTTTGTTGTAAAAAATTGAGCTTAAGTTCGATGACAGCAATCAAATCATTATTATTTCAATATATTATATATAATAATATAATTATTATTTTAAGGGACTTTCAAATATTATTTACATTATATCTGAGAGTATTATTACCATGTTATTTTAACCATGAAATCCTATTTATTCAAACATTTATAATAAGAAGTTTTGCTACAGATCTTAAGACTTATTCGAGTGTTTAATCGGACTGATTTTGTGAGGCAACTGTCTGGCCATCACCCAAAATGATTAGAACGAGTGAACTACTCATAGAATCAATTATTGGTTACTCTGAACGTCAGGTTTTATCAATTTGTTTAACACTCAAAGACAGACAAATCGAAACATAATTTCTTAAGAAATAAATAAAATGACAATAATTACCATCAAATTTAATGAACATTTGAAGGAGTTTTGTTGCTTGATAACATTAAAAAAGTTTGTTAGGAGCAAAAAAATGGTTGCGAAAAGTGGTCCCAAAAGTGGAGTGACTCAATG
>JAQFZI010000420.1:0-16394 GCA_034695605.1 Eupelops occultus | reverse complement strand
ACGTGACCTTCTTAGTAAAGCTCTGGCCAAACATACTAACTGTTTCTGACCGACACTCAAATTGCCCCCACCCTCTGATATGTCATGATTAAGCTGTTGTGGAAGGGATGTTATAAATGTTTTAAGATGTGCCAACTCAAGTGCTGTCCAAATTTGGTCGTCACTATATTGTTCAAAGGGGTCTAAATTGACTCTTAAGGTTCCGGTGAAAAGGACGGGGTCTTGAGGTATAATAGTTAACTTTGATCTGAGATCATAGAGTCCTATCTTTGATATATCGATAGAATCTATTAAAATGGTTCCACTCGAGGGTTCAATCAGTCGGAATAGTGCCAAAGTTAAAGATGACTTTCCAGCACCAGTGCGGCCGACAACTCCTACTCTTTGCCCAGAGTCAATTTTAATATCTATTTGCTTAAGTACTAAGTCTAGTCCCTCTCTATATCTGGTGCTGTAATTATCGAATTTAATTACACCATTTTGAGGCCACTCTTGTTTGGGTTTAGTGTCTTCTATGAACCACTCGGCCTATAATTAATTCAAATATAAATAAATTCAATTCAAATATTTATTGAGTTATACTTCAGTCGGTGTTTGTGTGTATTCAACACATCTCTCAACTGATACGATATCAGTTTCAAGTGTAGTACTAGCTTGCACCATCATATTCAACGTTCCTGTTATCTTCATTGCATAACTCAACGTAAGGCCAGCCATTCCCGGGCTTATCGAACCTCTCATAAATATAACAAAGAGAGCGTCCACTAAAACAATAGTATAGCCGAGGAATTCTAATCGAGTAGAAAGCCATCGATTAGCGACTGTTGACTCAAAAGTGGTGTTGTGATGAATATCGACGCGATTATTAAACTCATCGGTGAATTCCTTAGTCATTCCATACCCTCTAATATTTGAGGCACCGGAAAGTGTTTCGGAGAAGTGTCCGATCACTGGAGACCTGGCGTTGGACTGAATTCTTCTCAACTGTCGAGAAGTACTGATATAATAGCGTTGAATAAAATAATACAAAATTCCTAATGGAATGACTGCTAACAATACATAAGGGGTTTCATAACCGATAATTGCAAAGGAAACGACTGCATTGAAAAACCTCATCATAACCATACGAATACTCATTCCAAGGACAGTATCAGCCGTATCGATATCTTTGGAAAATCGGTTGAGAATACGTCCCATCGGTGTTGTGTCGAAGTGTGAAATGGGAGCTCTCATCATATGAATTAACATTTCGTTGTGCAATATCTTTGCGCCCTTAAGACAGGCCAGGGTTATAGAAATAGTTGCTATCAAGGTGAAAATTGTTTGTCCGCCTCCTAAAGCTCCATAAACTCCAAGCCTTAAATTTCTCAGCGATTCATCTAATCTTGTGTTCGGATCGAGAGAGTCGTCACTCCATTCGGATAACCATAAACTCGAACCAAAACTTAAAGCACTTAAACAGATATCAGACGCGAGAACAGCGATGAGACTCCAAATTCCCACTTTCTTTAGATAATCGATATAAACACTCATTTTGACTGAACCGGTCTCTGTATGCTCCTCTTCAACCAGCTGTCCTCTCTTTCGACCTCCTTTTCCCTTTTCATTTTCCTTCTCCTTTGGTAATAATGCCTTCTTTTGGCTTTCAGTTAAACTGGTCTTCGAGATGGCAGATATTGTTCTTTTCCTGATTGTCTGTTCTTCGGTACTGGAAGTACTTTTATTAAATGATAGGGTTCTCTCTAATTCTGGTTTAATTTTAGCCACAATCTCTTCAAACACTTCCATATCTTCTTCTTCAAGAATTTCATTTGAATTTTCGAGATATTGAATGAGAAAATCAGCGAAATTTCCTCTTCTGTCCAGAAGTTCCCGATAAGTACCGAATTCAGAGATAGATCCGTCTTTCATTACCACAATTTGATCCACATTTGGCAAAACTGATATTCTGTGCGTCACTAAAATTCTAGTTTTATTCTGAAGCAACCCATTTGGACCAAACACTTCATCGAATACATGTTTGCCCACATGTGCGTCCAGTGCTGATATGGGATCATCTAAAAGATAAATGTCTGCGTCTGCATAAACAGCTCTGGCCATTGAAACTCTTTGCTTCTGACCGCCCGATAAATTGATACCTTTCTCTCCAATCTCAGTGTTTTCACCCCCGGGAAGCATTTCGAGGTCAGGTCGAAGAGCACAACAGTCCAAAACTCTATCAAATTTCTTTCTGTCCATTGATTTCATTAATAACACATTTTCCTTAAGAGTGGAATTTAAAATCCATGCCTGTTGTGGCACATATGCAACACTACCGCTCACATTAACCATTCCTTCGGCTTTAATCATATCACCTAATATTGCAGACAGAAGAGACGACTTTCCACAACCAACCTGTCCCACCACTGCAATTAATTTATTCTTTTCAATTTTGAGTGAAATATTGCTGAGAATAGGAATGACATCCTCTTTAGACCAGGCAAATGAAGCGTCTTCGATGACAATCGGGTGTTGGCTATTTGGGTTGTGTTGTGTGGCATCCAAATCGAGTTCATCGCTATTCAGATATTTGTTTACTCTTTTAAGAGATACTGAAAACTGTTTGAAAATTTAATTAAGATTTGAAAAAATTACAATTTTTTGAATTTGTATACCATAACAAAATTAGTGATCAAATTTGGAACCATTGTGAGGGGTCCGCCTAATATTCCAAACAGGGAAAGTGAAACGAAAGCTATATTTGCGTCCAAAACATTATTTTTATCGATCAAAACAAAAACCGCAAAACTGACGACAGAAACCTGTATTTAAAGCCAAAAATTTATAATTTTTAAAAGGATTTATGACATTAAAAGACTGACCAGAACTTGTGCTGAACTGAATGAGAACACAATGAATCCATGATAGAATGCTCTGGAAATGAGCTTGCTGATTTCACTATTCCTCAATTTCATGACTTTTTCATTAAATGATTGCTCCCAGGCATACATTTTCCAAACTCTGATTCCACTCAGAATTTCATTCATTAATTTAATTCTTTTGTCTTTTAATTTCATGAGAGAGACCTGAAGTAAGCGAAGACGCGTCGCAACGAAGCCATTGATTGGCATCAATATTATCATTACTATAACTCCAGACAGAGTTGCGATACCTAACTGTTGCCACAATAGAAAAATAGCTATTCCTATTTGAAGGGGCGCCGACCACATAGAGTTTACCATTGGTATGAATTCAACGATACGGTGGGTATCCATTGTCATCAGATTCACAATCTCTCCAATACTAAAACCCTTTCGGCCATCATTTGAGACCATTAAACTCTAAATCAAAGTTTATGAGTAATTACTGTAAATGAGTAAGGTATATATCACTACCTTTTCATAAATTGTGCTGGTGACACAGGCTCTCATTTTCAAGCGAATCATATTTCCATAGTATTGGCTCTGACTACTAATTAAGGACTGAACCATTGATGAAAAGAAAAGTATTAATGAATAAACAATTCCTTTCCAAAGCGGCTCATTTGGGTTCGACACGAAAGAGATGAGCCAATCCAAGACAGTCGGACTGATAAATGTCATCAGACTTGTCGACAACCGGAATGAAAACAACATAAAAGCGTACAACCAATAAGTCTTCAGTAGAGGCAGAAGAACACCAGATCTTCTGGTGAGTACTTCTTCTTGTTTAATTATATTATAATCTGATCCACTGATGGGAACCACTTTTGTTTTTGAACGAATCTTATAATAGTTTTTATTAAAAAATTTGAGATTATATGAAGTGAGGAATGTTTGAAGTGGTTCCCACATATCATTCAGAGTCAGTGGCTTTCTAAACCCTAATTTGACCAAAGGGTTGACCCACCAGAATGTCAATATTGACAGGAATGAAGCTCTAGTAATAGGGCATTCCTCCTAAAAATTTAATTCTATTAATTGAGACAATTAATTAAAAATAATTTGAGTTACTTTTTCGTTGTTGACATTCAAAATAACTTTATCAGCAAAACAGGAGAGAATTAATTGGACGACAATTATCGGCGCAGAAGCCATTCGGGTCGCGAATATTATATCCGATACTTTTGTTTCCATTTCTCCCTTTAATTGAATAAAAAGTTTTAATAAAAATAATCTGAATAACAAGTAAACAAATTACATTTGAAAATACTATTCTCAGTAATGTTCGATAATTTATTATTGAAGTCAATGATAATAACAACCATAAAAAGAAAAGGGAGGCCGAAGTGTGAATACCTCTTCGTCTTTCATATAAAGTTAAAGAAGTGGCAAAAATCTAAGAAAAATTGAAAACATTTAGTATACTATTGAATGAGTTTTCAAATGTCTTACAAAAGTTATTAATTTAATGAATGGGGTATAATATGAGACGGGAAATACTTCCGACATATTTTGGAGTCCATATACCAATTCAATAGCACTCAAAATGACCAAAAGTAATGACAATATCTGAACAAAACATATTAAATGCAATATTCTTTCAATTATTTGTAAAAATTACAGTTTTAGTGATATTAAGGCACGTCCAGGGAAGTGGTGACCGCTTTAAGTCTCCACTTGTATAAATTTCTATAGTAGCTAGGAACCAGAAGAATGCACATGGTGCATAAGTTAGTGCTGTCTCTTGAAAGCATTGTGGAAAGTCCGGGTCCTCAGTATTCCACGACTTGTCTGAGTTCTAATCAATGTTTAATCAAATAAAATATTTCTCAATTTTTGAGGGAATTTGTGTGGAGTGGAGTCGAGTGGAGTGGAGTGGAGTGAACCACAATCTTATTCATTGGTTTTCTAAAAGTCATTTCCTCAATAAAAATGTTTTTATAACTTTTGATTTAAATATTCAAATATGAGTTCTAAAAAGAAATAAAAAGTATAATAACCGGATAAGTTTACAACTCAATCAAACATTCTTTATAGGAGTGGTCAGCGTTTAAATGCAAATTAGGGCTCAACAAAGAATGGCTTTTGGCTTTTGCTGGTTCTTTCACTTTCTTATTTAAATTGTAAAATGAGCAAGGGAACGTCAGGTCAAACTTAATTCTCACTTATATCATAAACTTTTACAATTTTGAATAACAATTGACTTATTTATTCCAAAGTTATTTAAATATATATTTTATAATAACTTTATAATTAACTGATTTAAAAGTTAAACAACTTTTTGATAAATTACTTGATTGAAAATCCATAAAAAAAACTAGTTTTCTCTACTTTTAAGCTTGCTTAACCAAACGATAATGGGCTGGTTAATCAGACATTGGCTCAGAAATTCGTAATTATTAAAATATTATTCTGGTAATGACTTTACTAATGAACTATTAAACTTTAAAAGAGATAATTAATGAAGAAAATGATTACAAACCCAGTACTCAGATCCGCAAAACGAGTCCATTTGACTGACTATTGATTTTTGTTTAAGTTATTCACCAAAAGACAAGGCCTTACATCACACCTGATATCACAATTCAAATGATGAGCACTTCGTAGTGAAAGTTTTAAAAACAGCACATCTTCCTATTAAATAGCACAACCTTGTATTGAAAAACGCCCCTAACAGTAATGTCATTAAAGTTATTTACATTTAAATACAAACAAAAGAATCGTTAGAATTATCACTTATTCCTCTAAACCACTTTGAGCTGAAGCACTGGAACTGATAGAGGGCTCATTTGAATGATAATAGTTTGTCGTATCGTTGAAGCACTTCATAAATGTTGAGAAAATGCATTTCAAACAATTTGATTATAAATTTGAAGGCAATTCCAATAGATTTGATTTAAATGATGATAAAAGTGCTTAAATATTAATCGGAAACATTTAACTGCAAATCATTGATAATATCTTATGACTGACGAGTTATTCGCGAATTCATTTCAAACACTTTTATCAAATGATTGTTTTTGATAAATATCCAACTTTTCAAATAGATTTTCAATTGATCTTTGAAATGAGTGTTCATCAAAAGGTAAACTATTGAAAAGAATAGAGTGCTCTTGCTCATCAATAAATAACATAAAAAGCAAGTAGTGGTCAAATATGGGCACAAATTTCTTTGATTTGATGGAAATGTTATAAAAAGATTTTTAAATGAATTTATATGAAATCCAGAGTTAGTTAGACTGAAGATAATAAAGATTAGTAAGAATTTCAAAGTGATCCAGCTCTTTTGTTCTGCAGAAAGGTTTATCTTAAAATCATTTTCATTTAAGAGCTCAGAATCGGCAAAATGAAAAACTAATCTAGCAATCAAATAGGCGATCAAAAGGCAAGGAATTATATATTGGAGTATAATTCGTGCCATTCTTGTAATTCTTTTGAATAATAGCCAAGTATTGAATTCTTGCAAATAGTTTTGATGGTGAAGACAAACGAAAGTATAATTTTTATAATCAAAATAATAAACTTCTGAAGTGACCAAAAATGGTATCGAAAACATAAAACTTGAGAACCAAATACCAATTAACAGACTTTTGTTTGATATTCTATTTAAAGGGTTTAGTTGTGGGAAAACCTTAATTATTGCCAAATATTGATCGCATGAGAGGACACTTATCATCAAAGTAGTGGCGATACGCGAAATAGCATTTAAATAGTTAGTAATTGATTGGATAATAAAAGGTGTGTCCAAATGAAAACTTGCACTGACTGTCATCGGAACAATTAATAGCAATGGAATCAAAATAACGACATCCAGAAGAATGTTTGAAAAAGTAATGTTCATTAATAAAAGTGTTGTTCGCCTTATACGCGATTTTTTGAGCATTAAAAATAGAATTCTTAAACTTAACAAGTTCAAACTTAGAACTAAAGTTTTTGTAATGACGAACAAACCCAAAATTACCAATTCAAAATCACTTAATTTCAATGAAACTAACATTTTGTTATTGCACTTCAATCACAAATAGAAACTTATGTTTATATTTAACTTTTATTCGCAATTAAAATAATTTGTTTGTCATTGTTTTCAACCAAATTTTGATGAATGACTTGAAATAAAAGGCAAGTTTATCTAAAGGCGAGTTTATTTGCTCGATACTATCAGCTAGGATAGTTCAATGTTTCACCAAATATTTTGAGACCACCTTTGAATTATTTTTAGTATCCTTAGCCATAAACCTAATACATTGCCTAAAGATTGCATATTTGTATTGCCATTTGTTTACTTACATATTTGTAATCTTTTTGCTGCTCTATTCTAAAGATAATTTATTGTTCAATATGTTCTAGTTAAATATTAAATAGGGTAACGGTTACTGAGTTACTCCTAATCTTAACCTCTCATAAAACACTTAATAATTAGTTAAAACCTTTAGCTCTTTATTAAACAGTTTAACGAATAATAAAATATAATTGAATTAAATGTTTTCACACTTTTAATAGAATTAGATTTATTTGAGAGTTATTTAAAAACAATAACAGAAAATATTGTCGATTACATTGATTTCGTTAATTAATGAGATGTGAATCATATTTAAAATAAGTTAATTCTCATTCAAATAGTTTGAAAATCTAAGCAAATAATGAAATGTGAAAATATATACTAATATTAAAAATTTTACAAAATTATAATGACTTGGATTTTATGCTTTTCTTCATTAATGTCTTCCACGAGTCTTTTCGCGACTCTTGAGGTCTAAACCATTTGTTGTAAACGTAGAATTTGAGACTCCGGCGACAATTGACTTGGTCTTTTGGCTCACATACACCGCTTTCCTGATTGAAGATTTTATTGGTTTCGCAATACAACTGATAATCCTTTAGCTTTCCCTTTGAAAAAGGAATGCATACGTGAAACATCTTGCAATCGGTTTGAGTGTCTGCGTAAGCAATTCCGGGCACTTTGTCCTCACAGTTAAATGAAGTTATTATATGTGGAGCCGATAGGAATTCAAAGGGTGATGGAAGCTGTCCTTTACGTCTTGTGGGAGCTTCACGTTTGCTCCTAACTGGTGGCGAGACAGCCACTGGAGGTCTTGCTTGGAGTGTATCATTAGGTAGTGGGTAGTCTACATATTCGTATTCATACTCAATAGGAGCAGCTGTAGTAGTTGTGGTTGGATTGATTTGACCCCGTCGTGAATTTTGAGGAGGAGACGCAGCAGGCAGTGGTAATGGTAATAGTCTTGAAGGTTGAGGTCTAGCCTGTGGTTGAGGTCTTGCTTGAGGTTGTGGTCTAGATTGGGGTTGAGATTGTGGCTGAGATTGTGGTTGTTCCTGTGGTTGAGGCTGAGGTTTTGGTCTAGAAGATTGCTGTTTTCTCCAGGGTTGAAGAGCTGCTGGTTTATAATGATCTTCCTGTCCTTTGCTGTCAATATTACCATGGACAGCATCATAAAATCGAGTCGAAAGTTGACAGTAAACTATATATCATTTAAAATAAAGTTATCATACTTTAAATATTTGCTAAAGAATTACCTTGCTCATGATCAGCACAAACTTTGGTAGATTGGCTGAAAATAGTACCATTAGGACAGGCAAAACTTTGTGGACTCAAAGTTCCCCTTTCGTTAGGAATACACACATAATAAACAGCACATTTAGTTTCGGGATCTGCATAGTATTGTCCTGCAACTTTATCCGCACACGTAAAGCCAGTTTTGGGATGTTCATGAACATTTACAAATGTCTGAACATTGCGGGAAATAGGACCCTGTGGGCCTGTTGGTAGATCATCCTCATAATCAAAATCAGTTGGATTTTGACACAAAACTGAAGCACTCAATAGAGTTATGAAAAACGCTTTGAAAAAGAAATAAATTAATAAAAATTCAAAATTAAATTCTTTTTAGTTTTCAATTAAACAGAAAATTAATAATTAAAAAGCAAAGGGAAATACCTTTGAATATGTAATACTTCATAATTTCTATAGGAAAATAGGTATTTCCTATAGAATAGAGACAAATATTTTGTTGGTGTTGTTGTTTGATAAGAGCAAAATTCAAGTGAATCTGAACTAATTTGAGAATAAGTTAACTTTCTTAGAAGTGATAGCACTGGTGGAGTCAAATTGGAACAGATGTAAATCTATGAAATAAGGAAAAGATTTTTTCGCTCTGTTAGGTTAGGGCACATGAAAACTGTTCAGAGCATTAAAACACTAATCAATGAGTTAGCCGTTGCTCTTAAGGTCGAACATAACATATCTTTTTTATTTTGATATTCAACTCATGTAAAAAAAGAGATTTCGGTCCAAAAATCGAGTTTTATAGACAGATAGCGGTGGCGTTGGCTCACAATCTAGGCAATTGGCTGCTAGTGACTGCCAATAAGGCATGTCTTCCAAAACTGGTGTAGCGATTGATAGATTGGAACAAATCATTCGCACAATTCGTTCACATATTAAACAAGTTTAGTATTCGCCACTCAGACCTCAATTCGCGATTTAGAGCATAGTTTATGAAGAAAAGGGAGAGACTATCCTAAGACTTCATGAAAGATCGCCATTCAATTCAATTCCCATTTAATTATCGACTTTTCATTAAATAACATTTCATTAAATGCAAAATATTTTTAAAAATAGAAATCGCATTGAAATTCAGTGATTTTTTCGTAACATTATTATTATATTAAAAACAAATTGTTTAAACAAAATCTAATGAATAACTTGACATCAATTCTATAAAGTTTTTCATTATTTTCCTTTATTTTTCTCATGAATTCATTCGTACCTTATTTTAAGTCACAATTGATTTAATGAATTAAATTTATTTAATAAAAACTTATTATAAGTTTCAAACAAAATTAAATTTGTTTTTCAATTAAAGAAATAATCGTTTGATATGAGAATTAGAGCTGTTATCAGAAGAACAGAATAATTCAAATGCTATTTATTCTGAGTTAAAGACGAATAAGAAAAGCAAACAAAAAATCATAAGTTCACACAATTTGAGTAAAAAGAGTTAAAAATTTAATACTATTTAGAATTTAATTTAAATTAAATTAAACCAAAAAAAAGAATCATTTATTCAAATGTTATAAGAGGTCAGAATCAGTGAAAAACTAAAAGGTATTTCAAACAGTATTTATTCAAATTAACTAAAATACGATTTGGATTAAAAGTGATTTGCTTTGAAATAAAATGTGAGGAAAATTAGAAAAAAAATTTAAGTTAAGGTCTAATCGTGTGATTCACTGGCTTTAGAACGTCTCGATTTAAGAGCCTTTTCTCTCAAAGCTTTCTCTAATTCTTCTAATTTTTGTTTCGCCGGCGTTTGTGCGGACTCTGATTCGGAGCTCTTCGATCGCTTTGAACTCTTTTTATGCTTTTTATGTTTCTTATGTTTTTTGTGATGCTTTTTGTGTTTCTTTTTCTTCTTTTTCTTATTCTGTGGGGAAGAGTCGTCACTACTCTCTGATTCGCTTATTTTCTTCTTTCGCTTCTTTTTCTTTGGCTTTTTATCCGAATTATCGGTTTTAGACTTTTTGGGCGCCGGAGACTCAGAACCAGATTTCGATGAATCTGATTCCGGTTCACGTTTCTTAATATCTTCGGGCGAGTCATCCCTTTTACGCTTATTGTGGACCGGAGAAAGAGAGCGGCGTCGGGTCACTGCAGCCTTACCTCTCTTTGGCGACGGACTTCTAGAACCGCTTTCATCACTCGACTCACTTGAATAGAGTTTGGCCGGTAGTTTGCCACCAATAGGAGGGGAGGCCTTCCGTGCATTCGACGACTTTGGACTCGGCTGACGACCTCTACCCGATGCTATCGGAGATCTATTTTTTCGAAACAAAAATCAATAACACATTAATTATTTAATTTAAAGCCAATTAAATGAGAAAATATTGCAAAAAACTAAGAAAAACAGTTAACGAGTGATAAACAGGTTTAAGATTTGAGATAAAAACTATTAAAAGCATTCAAAGTATTTAATGGTTTCAACAGAAAAAAACAAAAATTATTTCGATTCAAATACGGAAACACTAATTAATAACAATAAACTGATTAAGAAATTATAGAAAAATTCCGGCAAAAAATGAACTTTCAATCAAAATAAGGGGAAAACCAATGATTATAAGCCACTTATAATTATATATATTTTCAAAATAAGTTTCAAGTTTTAAAACTCAAATTCAACCCAAATTCAAAAATAACTGAATATTAATGAAAAATGAATGCAAAACAACTAAAAAAATACTGAAATTAATTAATGAAAATATGTTTTGATATAAATCTTAATTATAAATCCAATAACAACTAAAGTCCTCGAAAAATAAAGATAAAAAACAAGGGTTACTATAAATTGATCCCAAGATCTCGGTTTCCAAACACTAATTTGGGCGGAATTTTGGCAGAGATTTTGCGATAATTATAATAAACTAAAGATAAATAAATTTCTTAAAACTAAAGATAACTTAATCTATAAATTGATTTGAAATTTGTGTTAATTTACTCGATCTTTTGTTTTTGGTCGCGAATCGGTTCATCTCTTCTAATAACTACGTTATCTTCAATTCTCATCGAATTTCTCTGATCTCTTCGACTAATAGGAGAAAGTTTTGGTCTCTCAGAAGTAGTCAAAGGTTTGGGTGAAGGCGAGACAGTTCTGTTCTGAGACAGAGGAGGTGGCAATGGCTTAGAATATGACCTTCGATCGGATGAGGCAGTCATTGGTGAAGGTTTGATGGGAGAGGTAACCATTGGAGACTTCTTCGGTGAGACCTCGCGCTGCAATCCTTTTCTTGGTGGAGACGGCGAACGTCTTTGTGGTCTTTGATTCGCTCGATTTCCCAGAGGAGGAGAGGGTGATCTTCGTCTTCCCTTAGGATCAGGTGAACGTCTTCGTGGCATTGCGGGTGATGGAGAGCGCCTTCGAGGTGCAGGCGGTGATGGAGAACGTCGGGAATGTCGAGGGGGTGACCTGAGTGGTGAACGACGCCTCACTGCACGGTTTGGTGATATCGAAGGGGAACGACGTCTTATTGGCGATAATGTAATAGAACGGCGCCGACGAGGAGAACGGGATCTTCGCCGCGGAGAAAATGGAGATCTGCGGCGTCGCGGGGGTGACCGAAACCGACCCTCATATCGAGGTGTCCAACGACGTGAATAAAAATTACGTCTGGGAGGAGACCAGTGTTGTCTCCCAAAATTTCGTGGACTCCTCGAACGACTTCGAGGACTACGACTACTTTTTCGTCTCAAAGAACGACTTCTGGAATGACGTCTTCGCGGAGATATTGAGTGACGTCTTCGGGGAGACGGAGAACGGGATTTAGAAACAGATCTGGATTTAGATTTCGATAATGACTTCGACTTTGAACGCGAAACCGATTTAGAAGCGGATCGGGATCGGGAAGCAGATTTAGAAGAGTGGTTGCTTTTGTCAGAACCACTTACAGATTCTCGTGTCCTGTATTGTCGCTTCTTATCGGGAGTCGGGCTCTTTTTCGCGTCATTCAACTTAGGTTTAGTCACTTTGTCTTCCGGATCGGGTCTCAACTTAAGAGCAGGTGATGGCGAACGAGAACTCGGAGGGGAACTACTTTTACGTTTAGGTGTAGGCGAACGAGAGGCAGACGAACCTTTTGGTGAAACTCTGGCGGCACCTCTGCTCGGACTCACAAATCGTCGTCTAACTGGTGAACGCGATTTACTTTTAGATTTGCTGACAGAACGGGATCTGCTTTTACTAACAGAAGGAGATCTTCGTTGTGGTGGTCTGCGTCCTCTCGGACTTGGACTTCTTCTGCGAGGACTACGGGAACGACTTCGACGTCTTGATATTGGTGAACGTCTACGAGGAGAACGAGATCTCCTTCGTGGGGGAGTTCGCGAACGACTTCTCTTACGGACGGGAGACTTATCATTACTTCTACCGTTCTTTGCCTTTTCCTCAGAATTTTTCAATTCCTCCGCCTTTTAATCAAAATATAAATAATTAAGAATTAAGAGGAATCAAAATGTGAACAATGGTAGAAATACCTGACGCTTTTTAATCTCTTCTTTCTTTTGATTAACAAATTCTTCAGGAATGCCGTCCCCAGAATTTTGAGCGCTGATTAAAAGTGCCCAGAGCTCACCCATAAACTCTCGGGCTTTCTTGCCATTCAAAAAACCGGTTAAATTGATTTGCATTAGCTTTCCGTCGGGGAACTGATGAAGAATAAGAATTGAGGGAAGAAATAAAACATTAGTTGGACTCGACTTTAAGTTTTATATAATTAATCGACACTAAAATCATTAAATATTTAATTTAAATATCAAAATAACTATTGATTAAAGAAATGTTGAATTCTTGTTCGGCTCTCCTCTCAAATGGATGCGAATGTAATAACAGACTTGCCGTCAAACAGACCCAACACTCTATTGACTATCGGTTTAGTTGATTGAAACGCCTAAAAGACTGATCACAAAAGACTAAATGAGATAAAAGTCGACAAAAACAGTATTGAAACAAACGCTAACAAATCTGTCGATTTCAGTAATTCACTCAAAGTTTATATTAATATTAATTAAATATTTTAATGTTTGGGAAAAAAGGAAAGGAAAGGAAAATATAAGAAATTATTTTAAATCAAAAGCAAAAGCGATGGTTAAACTTAAAGCAATTTTTGTTTCAATTAATTAATGTTTAATGTATTTCGAGTACCATTCAGTTTAGAGATATCTTCGGTCGACACGACTTTTCGGTCTTATTATAGTTTTGTCAGAATTAAGTCAATTGTGAAAACAATCCGTTTTTGTGACAGACTTTGGGATCTAATGAATCAAAACCGCAAACAATTTTTACTAAATGTGTTTTAAATATTAAATCCTTATTTAAAATAATAAAATCAAAACAATTTAGTTATAATCAATTGAATCAATCCATGGGTTAAATAAAAGATAAGTTAAAAAAAGGAAAATATAGTGAATGAAAATATTTCAAAATTCAAACCATTAAACGACAAAATTTCCTGTAATTGAGACAAATTGTTACAAATTTTTCAATCGACAGATTTAGCCTTCAATTGATACTTCTTCGGATACATTTATTTACCACTGATCACAATTAGATAACAGATCAAAAATTTAATTCGGGATCTTTTAAATGATAACAATCACTAATAAAGATAGAAATGAATACCTTTTCTGCCTGTAATTGATTCAAAACATATTCGACGACCACTTCGTCCTCCATTTCCAGTAGTTGTGCTATTCTGGTCTGAATCCAGGGCCGAATTACATCCAAATTGACTTTCTTTATGTCGACCTAAATATAGATCAAAGGCTTTAATATTTGGACCAAATTATCGATTATTCAAATCAAATGCAAACAAAAGCAAATGAAGACTCACTTTATTGACGAGAATCTCATTGAATCGCAATTGTTTTAACAGTTTCTTGTGTTTATCGGCGAATCTATTGTCCTGTTCGGCACTCGTGCCCTAAATCAAGACAACAAATACATTAATTATCAAATTATTTGCATAAATCTGCGATTTTTGCGTCAATCAAATGTTGACTTTTGTCACACATTTTATCAAAAATTAAAATAAATTTAAAAGTGATTTACCCGAAAAAAGCCGGCGTCTGTCATATCGTTGCTTTAATCAATTCAATTGATATAAATTCAATTAAATTAGTGATTAATTAAATGATTGACTATTTGTTTGAAAACACATAACAACTGAAGAGATGCGGCAAAAGTGCTTCAAATGGCGACTAAACAACAGATATAAATAGAGGTGTTTTCAGTCTTTAAAACCACTCAAAAGTTCATATGGTTTTCATTGAGAGTTCATAATTATCCGCAATTCGGGTATTAATTTAAATCCTTTTAATTTGTGTCTTTAAAATCGCCTTAATTTGGCTAAAATTAAAATCTATTTTATTTTGAATGAACCTCAGAATAAGTATAACTAAGCCATTGTATGATCCTTGATCAATTTTAAAAGCAATTTATATACTTTTATGTGAAGAATAAGTGTTATTGTGGAGGAATTGTGGACATGCATGTTAAGCATGCTTAATTTAATTGTGTCTTATTTATAACTATAATTATGTCCACAAAATTGAGTTCTCAACAAATTTCAGTCGTCGGCAGTACTCTTAATGACATTAAACGGCCGATCGCTCATAGATTTCAATCATTGTTTGCATTGAGAAATACCGGCGGAACAGATAGCGTCGACCAAATCGCTAAATGTCTTGTAAACGATGACTCAGCACTTCTCAAACATGAATGCGCATATTGTCTTGGACAAATTCAGAGCACACACGCAATACCTGTTCTCAATCAAGTGCTGTCAAACACAAGTGAACATCCAATGGTCAGACATGAAGCAGCCGAAGCTCTCGGGGCTATCGGTGATCCACAGTCTTTGGTTATACTGAAGGTTTTAATACATTGTTTCGAATAATAAACAAATTTTTAAATTTTAAATTTATTAGAAATATGCAAACGATTCCAATAAATCTGTTTCCGAGACCTGTCTTCTGGCCATAAAAAGAATTGAATACTTAATGAATGAAACCAAAGAAAATGTGACGCTTCCGAGTCATTTCAATTCTGTAGATCCGGTTCCGGCCATTGATTTAGGGCCTAAAGATGTAGAAAAACTCGAAAGCCTTTTGATTGACGATAAGAATGACTTATTTTCTCGCTATCGGGCGATGTTTTCCCTCAGAAATATCAATACCGATGAATCGGCCATTGCTTTGGCCAAAGG
The DNA here is from genome assembly GCA_034695605.1 of Eupelops occultus. Classification (NCBI taxonomy): domain Eukaryota; kingdom Metazoa; phylum Arthropoda; class Arachnida; order Sarcoptiformes; family Phenopelopidae; genus Eupelops; species Eupelops occultus. The sequence goes on along the minus strand of JAQFZI010000420.1, from coordinate 720 downwards.
TCTCAAATGCAGTGACTCTGCGCTCTTCCGTCATGAGGTGGCCTACGTTTTGGGACAAATGCAAAACCCAGTGATTGTTCAACAATTAGCAGAAGTTTTAGAAGATTCCGCTGAAGACGAAATGGTGAGACACGAATGCGCCGAAGCCTTGGGTTCAATCGCCACCACCGAAGCCGATCTGGTGCTCAATAAATATACAGAAGACCCACAACGAGTAGTCAGAGAGTCGGTTGAAGTGGCACTCGATATAAGTGATTACAATAATAGCGATTGCTTTCAATTTATCAAATTATCGGAAGAATCGAAAACAGTTTAAAATAAGAGTAAAAATTTAATTTTTTTATCAAATATTCAAACTTTTGTTATTTTGATTAAATATTTTTAAATAAAATAGAAATAATCGGCGAATGAAATGCTAAGAAGTCATCGAATTTGTGAACATTTAATGCTATATAAAAATAAGAATAAAATCTATTGGTTTGTCTGCACTTCCATTACGGCCTCTTGTGGTGTCTCCACATTTTCGTTGATAGGTTCGCGACCTTCGTTCACATTTCCCTCGTTCTCGCGATTTTCAGATTCTTTGGCCTCATTGTTATGTTTGGTCTCTTCGGCCGCATTTTCGGCTTCTGATGACTGATTTACAGGCTGTTCGGACTCTTGGGTCTGAGCCTCAGGCTGTTCTGCTTCTTGACTTTGAGACTCTTGATTTTGTCCTTC
>JAQFZI010000419.1:0-16398 GCA_034695605.1 Eupelops occultus | reverse complement strand
TGTCTTTTTCTGTCCATTTATCACATTAAGAGGTTTTCATTCATTTTAATAAAAGATATAATATTTTTGATAACAAATGATATAAACAATTATTGCAAAGTTTGAGCGCCTAAAGCATTGATTACCACTCATATAAAACGTGTCATTAATTACTGCAATGTGTGACATTCATTTTTACAAATGTGAAAAAAAGATAGCACCCTGTGAGATTAAAATTGTAATTGCTATATGATTATAGCCCAAGAATTTCTAGAATTATATATATTTTCAATTTTGATGCTATGATACACCAATATATCATCATTTTGTTGGCATTTCTGCAAAACTAAATAACAGTCTAATGCAGGGATGACTTCACTTTAAGATTCCAGGGATGGTTAGACTGAAGAATGAGTCTAAATATTGTTCATTTTTTCAAGTTTTGTAATAATATTGAGACAACACTGAGACGCAGAAACAGTTCAAAATTGTAGGAATCAGTGTTTCCTTTAATGGTCTTAAAGTCTAAAAAGTTTTAAATTTTTTGAATTTTTGATGACTTGTTTTCGTCAAACCTGGTCTTCCCCTCTGGCCGTTCCGGGCCTAATGGCTTGAGTTATATCTAAAAACAGTTTGTAAACGAGTTGTAGTGACACACAAGTGTTGGCAGTGTTTATGTCAATAGCAGTGCTGTTCACTGTTTTGTCATAATGTTTAGCGTTTGGTTACTTTCAAATACATTAAAAACTTTTCTCTCATTACTATTATTGTGTATGAAATGTGACACAAAGAATCCTAAAGGCGTTAATGTATAATATCCTCGATTCTAATGCAAAACCAATTTGAAGGCAAGTGTTAATAAACTCTTTAAATGAGTTTATAATGAGATGTTTGAAATGTATTTTTTGGTATCAAATGAAAAGACAGCTCAGAATGAATTCAATTTCAAATATGAAATTCTGATGTCTCTCTACTTTACATTTCACGCACTTCTAAGCACTGCATCAAATTCTAAGTGAATGTCCATGTCGTCAGTAAATAAAGTCAGCACAGAATCAAACGGTTCTGTAGAGTAATTAGTTTGTGAAGGATGTGTCAAATCAATGGAGAAATTCATTAAAACATTTATTTATATTTATTATTATTGAGGCAAATGTGTGTCTCTCATAAACTTTATTATTAAATATTGTTATTTTTCACAATAGATTGGGTTTTGGGCACAAATATATTGCGATAATTAATTGAAATTTGAAGCATAATTTACATTAAACACTATTTATGTTATGCTAATCAGTGTTAATATTTTTCCTAGAATATTTTAGTGCGATGAGCAAGCTCTTATGTTCATTCAACTTAGTAGATATGAAATATTAGTTATTTTTGTTGTTATTTCAAAATTTGATTTAAAATTATTTTAAAATTTACTGACAAACAAATAATTAATAAATTATTAGTACTTAAGGTTCACTCGATTTTAAAAATAAAAGCGTTTGAGTGAAGTAGTGGTTAGAAAGAAGGCTATACATCATTAGGTCGTTTCCTGTGGTAGCCCACAGTTAGCCTTATGTTCAATTGTGATGCGCTTCATATCATATAATTTGATGATAGACTCCCACTGAAAAAAGTTACATAAAATACAAGAATAGCAAAAATAAATAGCAAACAATTGCAGTGGAAAAAAGACGAACACAATGTTCAAGAATACAATGAGTAGTCATGCATTCAGATTCACATTTTTGATGCATTTTGGTCTCATTGGCACAGAACAAATAACTTGTGTTCTCATATATTTTTCAAACAATGATTTATGCATTTTATGACTTTTTTGTACTCAAAATCAATGATATAATACTATTTAGAGATTGAATCAGATTTTTGACGAATGAATGCAAAAAACTAAGGATTTATTGGAAAAGACACAAAAAAATTTTTTTGCCAATAAGTCAAAAGTTTGACTGTCGTTCCTTTGAAGCAAAAAACAGATCACTCTTTGAGTTTAATCCTTATTTTCGAGCTCTCATTGTTTGCCTTACAATCAAAGCCAATATCGAAAGGACTGTCGTCTAATCCGGACATCACATCGAAGTCCAAACAACATCCAAAATGTCAATCATTATATTTTTGCCTCGGATTCAAGTTTTTTCTACCGAACAAATAATTTGTGGCATTACTGGAGCGCATAACAGTGGCTGATCTCAACTAAAGGCTTAGTATTTGATACCATGCCTTACATTTGACCTGATATTTATGCGCTCTATTGGTTAAGGTTGTCAGCAATGCGCTGGTAGTCAACTGCTGTCAAATTCTTATTCATTTCTTGAAGTAATGGAATTGCCTTTCAGTCTATCATCAGTTCGTTAATTCATATTTATTTCGAGCCTTAAATATATTTCACTTTTAGTTTCTGACAAAACAGAAAAGATATCAAAACATTAAGAGATTACGTCTTCTCTCAAAGAAAACTAAGAATAAAATATTGAAATCAATTCTGAGATCAAAAGTTTCGGGGGTTTTGCAAAAAAAAAAGTTACTTATTTTGCAGATATTATATTCATTCAAACTTTTAAGCGATTTTAAGATGAAAAAGTTTTAATAGAGCATTTGTGGAATTCGTCTGTATTAGCCTAGGGCAAATACTCTTCTATAAATTCAATATTGGAATCGAAAGGCAATGTTTTCAACAGAATTGCATTTTTCACACTCTTTTCAAATGTATTTTCCCTTATATTGTATACAAGAATATCAGATTTTTTTCAGTTCTTATAAATTATTATCAAAGCGTTGAAAGAAAATTTATTTCTATTAAATAATATTTTGTGTTTGGACCACATAAAGCGGTCATATATTTATATAAAACATATATAAATATATCACAATTGGAGGTAATTTTCCATAAAATATAAGAAAATAGTGATTTCAATTCATTTTCAAATAATATTTGCATCAATTTATTATAACTTTGTTTTTCTCCCACTCTTTGGATATATTACTATTGAAAGCAAAAGTCTTACACTTCTTTTGCTTTTTTCCCTTTCCTTTTACTTCGCTCTCAGTTTCATATAATATAAAAATTGTGTGTATTTTATGTCCTTAAAGAGGAGAAACATTCTTAGAGTTGTATTGAGTTTTGAGTTATATTTTCGTATTTAAAAAGAAGATAACGATAAGAAAATTCTCAAAAAAATTTATGTTATTTATTTCATATCCGTAATGAGGAATACATTTTACAATTGCCTGAGTCTTAACGTTCAAAAAGAAAAATAATAATAAAAGAAAAGTTTTAATATTAAGAGAAATAATGCGGTTCTAAATAGACTAATAGCAACGCCACTGAAATGCCTCACTATTAGAGTCTAATACCAATAGATCTGAGGCTGACTTATCGTCACTTTCATGACATGACTTTTGTATTAGAAGTCATTTATGGTCTTATATTAAACTAAAAGTTGGATTAAAACAGTAGAAAAGATTGGATGAAAGCAGCGAAAGTCACTTATTTTTTCATATAAAACCCATTTTGGAAACATTCTGTATTCGTGTCTATTATATAGCTTTGGCTTTAAAGACATCGTCAGATGACAACGTCTGTGACTCTTATTTTTTCATTTCCTGGTGGCAACGGTGCCGACTGTGACAACAAGACTGTGAGTTGCAGCGATGCACTTTTAGATGTGCTGTTAGATGCATTGGTGATCCAATAATAAAAGTGTTGCCGACAATAATATGTAGACATTACAGACATCTCACAACTGGTAGGTCTCGTAAATATCAGTCTTTGTGACACTTTATTACAGGTTTAGTATCGCAAAAGTCAATAGAATGCGAAGAAGAGCACAGAATACGCAAAGAGTTTCACTTTAAATATAAGACCGATAAATACGAATAGCTTTTGGATGACATTCAGAGACCAAAATAAACTGTCGATCAATAATATTATGAATACTATTAATAATGCGAACAAATATTATTCATTTGACTCCAATTGGTTTCATTGGTTTCTGTGTCGAATCCAAACACTTTTTTGTATCAATTTATTAGGTTTTGTGAGCGAAACAGCTCTTTATTAGTCTATGTGTGCGGTTATATGCGGTTTTCCATTCAGTAGGCATTACCCGATAACGAGGGCACAAATTAGTCTTTCGATCTCAATAATGATGTTCGGCTAACAAACAAAGAGAAGAGACATTTCCTCGATTGAACTCAATTGGAAATTTGGTTTGTGAGCCAATTCCACTCTAATAATACCAAAACTCATTTATTGGTCACACTTTTAGTGACAAAATGGACCGAAATTTTATTTTCAGTTGATTGTTTCCAGTGCACAGTTCACATCTCTGTTCACCTCACTGGTGGAGCGCCTTGTATTTGAGTTGTGTTGTATCTGTGAGCTCTATCTTGTTTTGTATGCATTTATACTCTTATTGTCCTTTTGTCGCATTTACTTCACATCCATTCCCACATAAATTGCTTTCATTTTCAAACTTCTTTTCGCCAGAAATGTCTCACAACTGTTAATCTAATTCACGACTCGAGTCACTCAACAGCACTGCATCTCTCGCTCTCCTGTTCTGGCACTCAATTCACAATAAAGTTGTGCCAAATTCTCACATCTTTTACAATTGTATTCTAACCCAACTCTCCATTCATTTCATTGTTTTCAATATTTGGTCGATTTTTGTGTTTAATACTTTCTGAGCCAATATTTCATGTTTGGTGTCATTTTTCAATTACACTTTTGGGTGATTTGTTATATTGTTTTTGATTTGTTGCCACAATTGGCCATAAATTATGCGCTTTTGCTATCACTTCAATACAATGCAAACATATTGTATATCACGTCAGAAGATGTCTGTTCTCCTCATATCTCATATCTTTGTTTTCTCTTTTCTTAAGGTTGCGATACAAATCAGGTGCTGACACTTGTATTCCTTTTCTCTAGAATAGGATGTGCAAGGTATTACAGGGAAGCTTGCTTTAAGGCACACTTCAATTAACCTAATTTGATAATAATTTTGGACTCAAATAATAATAATATTAATACCGAAATGGACTGCAATTTCATAAGAGGTATACAAATGACATATAAGGACCAGTGAATAGCTTGAAGATCGCATATCCGGTGCTCACAGTTATGAATAGAGGCAAAGAAATGGTAAATTCAAAGAAAGAAAAGAGAACCAGAATTTCATAATTAAGAAAATAGTGAAACAAAATTAGCTCAAAAAGAATTATGGGATAAAAGCTGTGCAAAACAGCACAACCAAAAGGAAGTCCAACCAATTTCTTTAGATTGAATTAAGTGAAATTATTTTTGCATGTTTTTAGAGACCAAACTCAGAGAAACTCAGAAATGAGTTTAACCTAATCTGAAGTAAAATAATATAAAATAATGTAATTATTGTTGAAACTAATCGATGAGATATTTACGACTCTTTTATTAGTCATAAATATTTATTATATATTAATATCGCCGAAGAAATTATTTTCATCTCTTCATCTCTTCATTTCTGAATTGCAAATAAAAATAATTTGTGAGAAGAGTTTGTGTTAACAACAACTTTGAGTTTATCATTGCCTGCAATGAGCACAGAATGAGTAATGAATCGCATATGGAATTTGCGACAAATAATTTATTAGAAGGTAATAACACATCTCTCTATTGCCTAATAATAACTATTGACTCCAATGTTGTTATAATGAAAGGAGAAATCCGATGCTTTCTGTCCATAAAAATATTCCTCTCCCTTCTCCAAAGTGTAGGTATAGATGTAAAGTGCATTCCTTTCTCTTTAGACTTACCTAATGCTTATGTTTAAAGCAAAAGATAAAATTTTGTTTTCCTTTTATTATTATATTATTTGTGATTTTAAGTCAAAATTGTGTCAAAAATATTTCACTAAATGTGAGAATTTCTATGTATTTTGTTGTTCAAAGTGTTCACAAAATTTCGCTTATATTCACAAAATGTTATCAAACAATCAGAAACATGAGTCGATACAAAAATAAAGGCATACCAGAGCAGGCATTTCCAACTAATGGTTGTTATATCACTCAAAATTCTTGAAAGCTTCTGAAAGTGGCAAAAATTTGACATAAGTTGATATCTATTTCCATCATGTTCATTTTATTTATTAATAAAAGCGTTTTAGATCTGAATTTATAGAAATATACTAATTTTAAATAAAGAAAACTTGGTTACACCACTCATTCCTGTTTTTAGACATAACTTATTTTAAATAATAATGAATTATTATTATTATTATTATTCAAAAGGAAATCCGAAGATTTTTTTGCATTGGAATTGAATTATTTATTGAAAATATTCTTCAAATTGTAAGACAGACTTCAATTTTAAGTAAAATTTTCTGAATATTTTGAATACATATGAATGGAGTGTTTTTTTACATAAAAATATTATTTGAATTTTTTTTTGTTCAAAGTATGAATTTTTAAAACAACTTTCAAATGGATTTATTTCTCTTCTTTTGACGCAAATAATAAATGTGTTTCAATGGATTTCAGGGATTATCAGAGCATTAGAAACAATTTCTTTAAAGATAGCAACAATTCATGTTATAATTTAATATAATTTTTCATAATTTACTTTTTCGCTGCAAACCCTGTTCTCGAAGAAGTAGAAAGTTATCCGTTTTTAAAAATATTTTATAATTTTCTTCAAAGATAGTGAAGAGTTATTAAACTGTGAATAATGTTTCGGTTTTTAACAAACGAATGAATCTTAAGTGAAAGTAATGTAAAGCAAACAATAAAAGCCAAACTTTACATAGTATTGAATGAATGGTGCTTTCAATCCATTCAAATAGAGGTTGAATATTACGTAAACACCGCCTGTTTGTATGAAAACCACATTTTTATGTTTTGACAGAATCTCTGCCTTTTGTTAAGAAAGAGATGGTCTCAACTTTTATCTCCAATAATAAGAGATTTATTCCCGAAATTCTGTTTTGATTTTTATTCTGAAATATATAATAAGAAACAAATTGATTACAAATTTATTTGTTTCTCGATATCTGAAGGAAGTAATGAAATAAACAATTTATTCACAAATGTTTGGCCATTCTATAGATAAGAAGGCATTGAAATGACAGTAATAATAAAAATGAGAATAATTGATGAACAAAAGTCCAGGCTATCATCAAATATACCTTCTATTAATCCGGTGCTGATATACTGTACTACTAATCATTTCTCGCATTTCTTTTTATACAATTCTCTTAATGTTAGAAAAGAATAACAGAAAGACATAAATAACATAAAATAGTAGTAAATGGAAGTCAAACACAAAACTCTTTGTATTTAACATCAATTCTAATATTCAGTTGTATTCTGTATTTAAATGATTTTTAGACACTAAGACATCAAAGGATTTGTAAGAAACACGACTTAATGTTTATACTCTTAGTTCTTTTGTCGCTTAATTTTGATAGGATTTTCAGTTAAAATTTAAACAAAATTTGTTCAAACAATGAGATTACACTTTAATTAAAGTTCTGCTAAAATATAATTGAGTTAACTTTCACTCTAATTGATGTTAACTTATATTTCATTTGAATAATTACTGTTTTTTTGCATGAATTCAATTATATTTGATTATAAAAATTGGATAAACAAGAGTATAAAATTAAAAACTACTGAAAAACAAGATTAAAATCATATCATGCTAGAATTCGTGTACTTAACAATCATTTTAAATGAGTCTAGAAATATATTTACAAAGCTTTCAAGAGTTAGAAAAAGAATCTAGATTATAGCTACTGAAAAATAAGCAGAGCAAAAATGATTTCACGTATTACACATCAAATGCTCATTCATTTGTAAATTTTCGGAGAAACTCATTACTATTTAATAGTTATGCAAACGTTTCCATCGTTTCTATTGATTGACAAATAAATTTTCGATTAAAAACCTGTTTCGGGTATTGACTGAAATCCCGGTTTTATGTTTCAAATCTCATCTGAATTCCAGTGAATAACTAATTCATTGATTACTTTCCATCTTTTTCTGTCCATTCAATCGATAGATATTTTTAGGCTCAAACTCAACTCAAACTAATCAAGTATTCAACTGGACTGGACTGGACTGGATATATATATAGAGCTATTACTTTTGATCTCTTAAATCAATTGGAATTGCAAGGAATAGTCTCATGACACAGTATCTTGCACAGAGATAGCCAAACTCAGCCGCTCCGGGGTGATAAGGGAGGAAATTCGTTTTTGAGTTTTAGGCATTTTCTTTGCGAGTTTACCATTAGGTTAAACATTAAACCTACCTATATATAAATGAGTATGGAATTTTTTGTCAATAAACAAATGTCCTGGGGGAGGGGACTTTTTCAGAATTTTCAAACTCAGGGGTATCTTGGGCTGATTCTGGCCCCCTTGGTTTGCCCTGAGCTTGCACATACAGAAAAATCATTCAATTAAACTAAGATTATTTGGCTTCGAGAACATTATTTGTCGGAGAAATTCAATTAATGTCTTTAATTATTAATATTCTGAAAACAGTATCGGATTTACCAAGAATTTAATGAATTATAGAAACATTATTTACTTAATACCCTGGATAAGAAGTCGGCATCGATTCGTTGAATCACTCTTTTATAGAGCACTTGTTATGACAATAATAATCAAATATTCAATATGTGTTCAAACGAAGCAGAGATGAGTCGCCGATATCTCTCTCTACTCATTAATTCAATAGCTTTGCACAGAATTTTATTAATGGATGAAAAATAATTTTTTAAAATCTTACCCTCTTTTATATTCTGACATTAATGAGCTTTTTTTTACTAAAAAAGCTTTTATGGAAAAATAATAAAACGATTTTCTTGGCACTGATCTCAATGAATAGAAATGAGTCCATAATTTTGTGATTACTTCTAACAAAAAACAAATATTAATTCAATTTTTACTAATATTTCATTTGTTTTTTTTTGTGTTTAATAAAATACTGGATTTTCATATCAGGAAAAGAGTGAATCCCTTTTTCCAAATAAACTTAAACATAATATTTGTTTATATATTCTTTCAACTTTTTCAATTTTGTGTTTTTTCAAATTCAAATCCATTTATTCGATGAATTTTATGATAAATTATTGCAAGAATTTTATTATCGAAGCATAAAAATATTTATTTGATTAGAATTAGAGAAAACATAGTATTGTTTTGAATAATAAATGACACAAATAATGAAAAGACAAATAAATCACTTGCAATGAAATCAATACTGTTTTTCAAAAACATTTCTCAAATGATTGATTGGACAATACTCGAGTAAAAATCTGATTTATATTAAATAATTAATCACTTTTTGATTGATTTTCTAATCTGTAAAGAAATTTATGAAAAAAAAGTCAAAAACTTTTATCCAAAAGAATGTAAAGAAAAAAAATAATTGAAAGGAAAGAGTTTGCAATTCATTAGTGAAGACAGAAATTATTGGAGAAATTGTGATTCAAATTAAGTGAAATTAAGGCAAATCTGTGGCAAATATTTGCCAATTTGTTGGCCGATTGTCAGACACAGAAAGTGACATAAAATGACGGATACATTGCGTTTGGGTTCTTATAGTCTGATCGATGAGACACACAAACACTCAATGATTAGTATTCAACAAAACCTTCAACCAAATGAACGCCAATCTGAGCGAAGAGATCTTTTGGTTCAATACATGGCATATGAATTGTTTGGCAAACAATTGAAGGGCTATTAAACTCATATAAAAATATTTAGCTTTTTCTTTGGTTTGATTTCCGTCTCTCCTCTTCTAATGTTATAGACTTTGATTAGTCGGCAATAGTTTTCTCATTGAATGCATTCATAATAAGTCGAGTAATGTTTTATACAAAAGAGTTTGAATTAACAATAAATTCAATGATAAAAGTTAATGGTTAATGACTCGCAATTTAATTCTGGTTCAGATATCGCTGTTTTCTGTTCACAACTAATGATAGCAATGATAATAACGTTGTTTTAAATGAATACAGAGATGAGAGTCACGACCGGAATGAAGGACTGTCACTGAAAAACACCAAATCTATGGCTGCCTTATGAATGAGTGGATTACATGACTTTATGTAAGAAATTATCGATTCATTCCTCCAATTAATAGACCGAACAAAACGATAACAATTACAACAGATTTTCATTACAAATGAGCGAATGTTTGACATTACTTTCCATCTCTTATCACCTTTTGATATATTACATGATATTACAGTATATTAATTCAAATCATTGTTCAAATTCAACAAGACAATTTAATTAACAAACGGTCAAATTTCTTTAAGAGCTTTTTAAATAAGATCCCCCTGAGTCAATTAAATTAAATTAGATTAAATTAAAATAAGTTCTATTTCTCTCTCTATCTAAATCTCATTAAAAACGGTAAAAGTATGCTTGATACTATTAAGCCTTGATAGCTTCTAAAATGACAATCGATATTGGTGAAATAATTGGTGTCAAATTGTCTGAAAGCGGATTTAAGTAGGTGAAATATATCTATAAATATACCAGTTATGAAATGTTGAAAATAAAATGTGTGGTAAGAAAAAAGGCGATAAAATTTAATATGTTTTTCGATATTATATTTCATCAGATGTTTCGAAATATAATTTATTTGAAATGTTTTGTTAATTGAATTTTGGGGAAAAGGAATTGAAATTCGATAATATGATTGTCTTTAAAGCAATAATCTTGTTATCGATCGGTAAGTTAGATGAAAATTTGACCTTTTCAATAAAAATTTTCAATTTGTCTAGCTATATCATATGATTTTCATATCCAAAGTAAATTAATGCAAGAACTGTTAAATCTACAAACTGGTAATGAAATTCCAGTGGAAGTACCCCATCAAAGAGTTCCTTATCCGGTAAATTAAATATTAGTAATATTTCAAATAATATTTAATCTATTTTTGGGAGCAGACAGATCTCGAACCAATTATTTTGAATGAATTTAAAAAATGCGAAGAATCTATAAAAGCTCCTGATCAAACTGAACACAAATTTGACAACATGGTCATAAGTCTATGTATATCGATAAATTTAAGTAGATCAAAATAATTGTCCTTTATAAAAGTAAGCAGGTACAGCGTACCAAATCTATCTAATCCATGGATAGTTGCAATCAATGAGCATGGAAAGCATTCTTGTACTGGCAGTATATTGAATGAGAAGTGGGTGATTACAGCCGCCCATTGTTTTGAGTAATTATTATTTCATAATTAAAACATCTAGATATATTTTTAAAATTGATTGATAGAGACTCAAACACAAGAAATTACACAATACTAACGGGAACGTCAGTCTTCAAGGATGACGGCAATCACTACAATATATCAAAAATTATTCGTCATCCAAGATTTGATTCTTGTAATCATAAGAACTCTGACATCGCATTACTCAAAATTGATGGAACTATTCATTTGAACGATACTATTAAAGCTATTGATCTACCTAGTACACCATTCGAAGAGTCTGTTGAGGGAAACCAAATAATGACAACCGGGTGGGGAAAGGAGACAAATAGTGTAAACGAAACTCAACATTACCTTGGTGAAGAATGGTTAACAACTATCAAATCTGAGTTATGTGCAAGGGCATACAAGAAATTAGGCAAAAATGGTTATGTTATTTTTCGCTCACAATTTTGTACTTGGAATTTGAATCAAAACGTGTGCCAGGTACATACTTTATTCATACAATTTTGTCTTTCATAACTATTTTATATACAGGGTAATTCTGGTGGACCTGCAGTTATGTATAAAAAGGGTAATTTATTGATTAGATTCTAAACGAATACTTTTTTATATGATTTCAAATTCTTAGGAAAACCAATATTAGTCGGCACTGTTTCTTATGGCGTTAGATGCCTGGGTATAATTTAGCAGTTAATTGGTCATGTTCAATTATAATCATATTATTTCTTTAGATAAATTCCCAGTTGTTTTCTCTGAGATTTCATTTTTCCTAAACTGGATCAACCGAACTATGTCTAGCAACTGAACTTGCTAATTCGTTTTAAATCTTTAAATTAAAATAATTAGTTTGAAAATTAATTGAGAAAATTCTTATCTCGTTTTCATTTATTTTGATTGAATTGAGTTTTTGTCAAACAATAGGTTTATATTTAATGTCAAAGTTTTGAAAGTTTTTTCGTTTAATAATTTTATCTTTCAGTTCATTAGTTTCTTTTGGACAACAATTTTCTTTTGCGTCTCAGAAATGGTATTAAAATAATGGTGTGTTTTGTCATAAAAAGCATTTTCTGACTTGAATTTTGTCGGAAATTCAGTTCAATTTCCATATTTATTGGATTCAAATTTTTCGTCTTTCAGTTTTCATTTAAAATTTATTTCATGTAATTTTCAACTGAATTTTCATCAAATAATTTCATTTCCTCATACATTGCGTGAATTTTTATGAATGGATTTTTTCATTTAATCAAAATCCAGGGATCGAAAGGTTTTCAAATCTATGAATTGGTTTCACTGGAAATGCGGACCAAATATCCAGAGAATTCTGATTCCCAAATTGGCAACCAGGGTATTTGCATTCGATAGACATGAAATTCGCTTTTATATTGCTTTTTGATTTTACAAGATTAAATAAGATCTTCCAACAGTCTCCTTATTTTTTTATCATGTTAATATCGTCTTTAATAAAAGGCAAGATTAAATTTATTCTCCAATCTTTGTTTTCAAGAATAGGCAATTGTTCAAGATATTTAATTAAAAACTAGCTTGACTGTGCTAAAGCCTGACTCTATACTTCATTTTAATGAGGAGTTGAGGATAATTGAAAATTTTGTTTCAGTTCTAATAAAACTGCAGACCTTTAAAGAAAACCTGAAAATAATGACAAAGATTTTGACATTTGTTATGAAGAATGAAAGCAATGAAATGTCAGAAATGTCTGAATCCTATTTAAACGATTAGGAAAACTATTTTATATTATTTATTAATTCTTAGTCTTTACCACAAAAAAAGTCTTAAAATTTATCAAATTTCTTGGAAAACTAAATTTAATCTAAAAAATCAATATTTTTTTGGGAGAAAAAATGAGTAATTTGAGCCTAGAATAAAATTTTTTAATTTATTTGAGATGAGAGCTCTTCTGAAGAACTAAAGTGAACTAGGCAAACAGTTTAGCTCTAATGTTTCGTTAATTAATCTTTTTCTCTTTTAAAACAGATAAATGCAAAACTAATGATAAAACTCTTCGCCTAAGAAACAGAAATTTAATTCAAGATCAGTGATGACCAAGGGTGGATTCCAGCCAAAATCATCCTGGAGCCAGAAAATTTGGGAAAATCCCCCTTATTAGAAAATTGGCCCACTTTTGGCCATTCTTATAGAATTATTGAAAAATTTTAATGAAAAGTATGGTATAATTAATTATGATTATCCTATGAATAAATTAAGTTTTTGGTCGAGAATATGTGAATAAGTTGATTACTTGATGAATTAAATATTGATTATGATCAAACTTTCAAAATTTTATTGAAATTAATTGAAAATTTAAGGAATTTACTGAAAATCTTATTTTATGACGAAATATATCTAATATTATTGCGAAATGCATTTAATGGTATTTTTGATGGTTTTTTTTAAAAAAAAACCTTTGATCTCTCCTCGTTTGAAAAATCCCCCTGCTGGATTCCCCTGGGGCCTCGGACCTTGGGCATCACTGTTCAAGTTTTATTTGGAAAAACATAACAAAAGACAAAACTCTATTAAATTTGATGGCATTTGAAAACAAAAATCAAAAGTTATTTGTTATTATATATTATCCGAACATTTGGCCCAAAGAATAAAATTTATTCACAAATGCATTGCATTTATTATAATTATATCATTAAATTATGTTCTTTAATGGTTTGTAACTGAGGAAAGGGGGTCTGAATTTATGGTAAGAGTTGATAATCGAAAACTAATTATATTTATTAATTCTCTGTAAAAATTAGTCGATAAGGCATTTTCTCCGATATGGTGGTTCCCAATTCCTCCTCAGGGATCCACTGATAACACAATTTATGGCAAAGACCGACAATAGAATAAAGAATTCTTTTAATATCTGCAAAGAATTTTGGGAATAAACTGAGCAAAGAATACGACTGTGTTTTGCAAATATACGATAAATATCGTGAGCACAACATAACTACAAATAGATTGAAGAGATGACTATTGACCACCGATTGCTGGCGGATATACACTCGATGTCGAGCATTGATGGCTATCCCTCGAGAATTCAGGTTTGAAATAGAGTTTGCTTTGAGAGCTAACCGGTTATCGGTTCTTTGCATTTCCAGCCATTCATCTCTCAATCCTTCGACAAAAACATCTTTTTTTCTAATAATAAAATTAATTTATGGAAACAAAAGATAATTTTAAGAATGGTTTCGAACCTTTCTTTTGGATTAAACCAACAAAAGATCTTTTGTTTTTTGGATCAAATTTTCTGACAGTCTTTGAAGTCATGTTTTTTACAATCAATAAAAAATATAATTAAATTCTATTATGTGTTCCCTCTTTCAATGGTAATTTTTCAAAGATGAATTTACATGCAATTTGTATCCCTTTCTATCGAAGAAAGGAAAATCATTACTGAAAAAAATGTGTTATTTTTGTTAATATTCTTAGAATTCTTGAGACGTTTCTTCTCTAAAGTATTCAAAAGTATATTCTTTGAGTAGACGTGAGTTCACTATAAAAAGCATTTAGTTTTGAGAGACTTCAGAAACATTCAAATTTATTTTATATGATGTGAATGAGTTTGAAAACTCAATTGAAAATATCGAATCTCAGCCCTCATGGGATTCAATTGAATATATAATCATAATTTCAATGGGATTTTATTTGAATTTTATTCCATCAAAATTATTATCGCTTTGAAGTAAATCTGATTAAAATAATAGTGAATTTTGTCACAAAAGTTATCTGAGTTTAGTTTATTTGCAAACTATTTGCTAAACAGTAATAAATATATTCACATATTTTAGGCCTCGAATAGAGCTGAAAGGGATGAGCGAGAAATGAAATCCTTTCAATCTTTGTCTTTGTATTTAAGTATAAAACTTACAATTTTTACAATACTTCAGAGGAATACATAAAAGAAAGCATTCAATGATTGTAAACAAAATTATCTCTCTTTTAGTCGTTTCTGTATTTAGTATTGAAATTATTCCCAAAACAGTAATCAAAACTTAAATTCAAAACTCGAGTAACTTTTTCTCAGCAAAACTCCATTAATGAGAATTATATTTAAGCAATAAATATCTTGTAAATTATGCATTAGATCTAAATGTTAATTAACTTTTCTTAAATTTCTTCGTTCATTATTGAAAAACTCAAATAGTGTTTGAATTGAGTCTACTTTTAATTTGAATCCAATTAATATAATTTTGTTTATTTCACTTCAAGTCAAACAAATTTCTAAATTCCGACTTTCATTAAATACATTTAAGTTTAGAATAAATAAACTTTACTACTTTTTGATGGAACCTATTTCAATTTGATGTCAGCTTGCTAACTAAATACAGATGTCAACCAAGCGTTCAAATTAATCGATAGATTGCTGTCAACTATTTTCCATTAGATTTTTGGTCTCAAAATAAACGTTTTTAAAATGAATTCACATTTTTATAAATTCTTATTTTAATTTCATAAAATTATGCAAATTTATTGCACTTCTCTATAATAGAGTGGGTTTGGATTCGCTTTTATTTAAATTATCAAAAATTCTTTTTAACGGAAAGCCTTTCCCAAAAATAATGAGTGGATTAAAACGATTTATAACTATTATAAAAATTTTAATATAAATTGGCATAAATTGAAGTTAAAAAACAAAAATAACTTTAAGTTATTTCAATGAATTTAAAGTTTAATTATTAACTGAATTGTTATAAATTTTGAAAAGATTTTTGAAAAATTTGGGACAACACTAATTTCATGGATGTTCAATCTCTCATCAAACCTGTTAGGGGGAACGTTCCAGGATTTTAATCTTCAGGTAATATTGAATGTCTTCCCTCCTAATCCCAGAATTGAATGTCATTTTTAAAAGTGTCACAAAACTCTTACATTAAGATAAAAATGAGATTTCAGTTTTGAATATAAAATTTAAAGAGCTCTTGATCAGATTTTACCACAGAACAAACCTTTTAGCAACTATCCATGCTAATATATTATAAAATATTTTTTAATGGGCTTCTATTCGTTTAAATTCAGAGAAATTCTCTAGGAAAATTTAATTTATAACGAAGGTTTCTTTTGTAATATACTGAAGATAATCAGTTATAAGTTATAACCAGAGTCTTTTAAAATAGTATGAAGCTTTTTAAAAAGATAAGCTTTTATGAAACGTGCTAGGTATCACAATAAATTATGCTTGAAAAT
>JAQFZI010000418.1:0-16425 GCA_034695605.1 Eupelops occultus | reverse complement strand
ACAATCAATTAATTTTTACTCAATTATAAGCCTGAATAGTCTACGCAAATAATGGAAGGTTAGTGTAAATGTAATATAAATGTAATCCTATATTATGTCTAAAATTACACAATATTTTGAAATGTGTTTTATTTATTGGAAAAGTTGTAAAAATAATAAAAGAGTAAAAAGAGATTGTATTCAATGAAAACACAATAAATGTGATTAACTTTCGATTAATTGATTGCTTAGACGTCATTAGAATAGAGACGCAATGAAAGAGCGATTGGAGTGAGTGTTGGCCTCAATAGAGTCGAGACCTCCTCTCATAAGCCATACAAATAACGTCTCAAGTTTTGCGTCAAAACAATATTTTTGTCAAAATTCCAAAGAAAACTAATCGAAAAGATTTTAGTGACGAAACTGACTGACAAAACATTATTTTTGATTATAACCGGGTATTTTTCTCATTTTTAGGGATTTTGCCCAACAAATCATAATTGTTCTAGGCTCAATGTATTCTAAAAGTCTGAAAGTGTGCTGAAAATGCTCATCATTTCTATTAATTTTTTTAAACTAAATAATAAGCGAAGAAAAAGATAAAATCACATTATATTATAGAAATAAAGTTAAAGAATCTATTCAATTTCAATTTTCTTTAATACTCAAGAACAAGAAGTAACTTGGTTATAACAAAAATTTTATTTAATGATAATTTGAAAATAATGGCCTTCCTTATGTAGTCGCCTCCTATATGGTGGGCTATATTCTCTTATTGAAGAGTGTCAGGAGTTCAAGTATCTAGTTTATTTTTGCATGAAAAATTTTCTTTTCTTTATCTTGCTAGAACCAAACCTTTGTCTAAAATCATTAACCCTTTACCCTAACCCTCAATAATTAACAGAATATTGAAAAAGAGAGTATCTGTTTGTCGGACACCTGTGATAATTGTGCGCATCTTTAAAGTGGTGGTCGGCTCTCAATACAGCTGTGAATACATTTAAAACAACTATTGCTTCAAAAAAAAAAGTTTTAGAAAATGAGAACAAAAACTTTCAGTAGATTGGAGTGGATTTGGGGTTAAATACTTGTGTCGAGTGTTTTAGAGTCTACGCACAGGTAATGTGTGCACCGATTGCTGGCAGTAGTGCTGCGAGTGTTGAGTGTTTGAGTTGTTTGCAGTGTCGCCAACATTACAGTCAATGAGTAAATGTCTCTAACCTTCGCTCAGAATACGACTCAAACGACAACACAATCGGAAAGACATTTTCGATCATAACATCGAATCGAAAGCAATACCGAAGACTGTGTCCACCAATTGTTTACTACCAGTGATTCAATCGGTAATTCGTTTGCATATCATTAGTGTTAGTATTGAAAGGACAGTAGGACTGAGTGATGGCCACTCTCTGTGAGCGACAACAATATGCTCTTACATCACATCTCAATCACTCAATCGATAAGTCTTTGATATTCGTTAAGTTAACCGATTCTGCCCTCAAAGCCATCGAAGACTATCTGAATCATAAGGTATGCAAATGAGTAGACAATCACCTCTTAAACCGAAGATTCAAATGCGTCTCTTTTGTGTTGCTTTCAATCAATTATATGATAATCTCTTGTTTACCACTTTTGCCATTTGTTTATTGCTTTGAGTTTCTGATAGACTTTTATATCGATTCTTATGTTTTTGATTCACTCAACAAAACAATTAGTTTTTTGATTACATTTTAGACAAAAATCTGTTTAATTCTTCATTTAAGGAATGGACTAAAAATAATGAAACATTTAGTGTTTTATTGTCTTGTTTTGTGACATTTGATGTGATGTTCATATTTGACGGACCATCTGATTGTAATGAGTGGTTAAAAGTAATTTAAATGGCATTCGTATCGCCATTAGGTTGTGCTGATTATCACAACTGTTTATCAGAAACTGTTGTGTAAAAAGCCATCAAATTATGTGATTTTGTGTGCGTTTTATTGAAAGTTCAAAACCTTTAAACGACTTTCAAAGCGTTTCACTTTATTTTTGATCATTTTTTTCGATCCAATATTTTCTTTGACATTAATTTAGTTTTTAAATGACTTTCTTTTATTAATTAATACAATGGAACCAGTCTTTGAGAAATACATTTTACTACAGTATATCGTATATTATGGCTTCCCTTATGTTCTCAAACCAATAACCAGTTATCTTTAAAAACGAGAATTTTTATCCTTTTTTTCGAATAATAAACAAATGTTTGCTATTTTTTATATCCTTTTCGTTTCAAAATTAACATAATTTTTGTTTCTCTGATTAACGTCTAAAGAATTTTCTCAAAAACTCGTGAAATGATGTAAAATGAGCCAAATTGAGCCAAATTGAGCATGAGCAACTCAACAATATTGCCTAAAAATTCAATTTTAGTCAGACCTAACTTTTTGCCATTTTTTCAAAACTCAAAAATATTTAAATTATTTCTTTTTGACAAAAATTAACGTTTTTTTCCTCTTTTGATCTAAAGGGTAGTCTTTGTTCGAATTCGAAGCCATCCATCGAATTCCGTTCGAATGATTCTCAAGGGGTAAGTCTTACTGCCTGTCCTATTGACAACTCTTCACATTAATTAGAACTCAAATTAAAATATTTGAAATAAAAGAACTTAATTTGTGTCTCAATTAGACTTAGGATTGAATTAGTTTAACAAACATTCTTAAGTGAGACACATATTGTGTGTGTTTTGTGAGCATTAATAGCGACCTAATATTGGGTTTATTGAACTTCCTTGACATACACAAGAAAGCAATTTAAGCCAATAATACCACTTTATAGACACACCAACCGACCTATACTCATCCACACTGCCTTCACTATTCAGATAATTAGATAACTCTTTATTTTAGAAATTAATACTTTTATTTAAATTATCAAATGAGCAAAAATGTGGTTATTTTTAATTAAATTTGAACAATAAATTGTGAGCCAATTCAATGGATAGCCATTAGAGTGATCTCTTATACATTTAAATAGCGAAATAAGTTGATTAGAATTAAGATTACTCATGAAATAAGCTTATTTTAAAAATATGAGTATAAGCTTGGCACTCTATTGTGAACTAGTTCAATTTCACGAATTACAGTATTAGACTAACGGATACGAACTCAATAAGCAAAGGATTTTACTTTAATTTTAATGATAGGATCAGAAATGCGTTCGCTTTGCTTACAAACGAAGGAATTTAGAAATTATTGATAACTCTGTTAAACATTTAAACTGTTTTTGTGGGCAAATAGTAAGCAATAGTAAGCTTATGGCCATTACTTTAAGTTGTATTGAGTGAGCGGTTCCTCAAACAGACAGAGTTGTGATTAAATGTTCTACTTTTTAAGTGTGTTGAAAATGGGTCACTAACCAGACCCAGAAAGACCGGCGATGGCTCTCATTTAAATAAAAATAAAATTATCTGAAAACTGAAAGGGATTTTACTAATTGTCAGGTAATCAGTATTCCATTGAAATCAAATAATGCTGAGGATGAGAGGCAACGGTTCAGTTTCACTCTGTCTAATGTGGATGCCGTCGAACCTCAGGGCAGCTTTGAATGCATAAGACAAACAAAAAACAAGTCAATTGAATCCTTGGGTAATGTTGACTACAAATTGCAAATTCATGCCAACGATGACAGCTATCAGAAGACAAAAGTCAAAATGGCTGTCGTCGAACGCGAAAATAAAAAGAATAGCACCAAAGTTATCAAAGCTAGTGATCCGAACGTCGGCCGAAAGGTCAAAGTCAGGAGACATTTGGCGTCATCTCGAGTGACACCTCATTCACAACCAGCACAAGTATCACAACCCGCAGCACAGACCGGTCATAATGGCCATAATAAGCCTTACTCGCCTCCAACGCTCAAATTGAACGGCAATACCATTAATGGCATTCCTAATAAGACTAGTAGTGGTAATAGTGGTAGCAATAACTCAATCAATAACTCTATTAATACTAAAACAAATTCAAACAACAATTATATGAGTTTTAATGCAAACCTCGACACTAATCACAACGAACTCAAAAAACCATTGCGTGAAGTAGTCGTCCATTTGTTAGCTTTGCGTCCCTTCAAGAAGTCTGAACTAATTCAGAGGCTATCCATTGAAGGCTACAAAGATGTCGACAAAAAAGAGTTGACTTCTATTCTCAACAATATTTGTAATCTTAAAGACAATGTCTATGAGTTATCCAAAACTGGTTGGACTGAAGTGCAGACAGATTGGGACGACTACACGAGTCAAGAAAAAGAATTAGTCGAAACCAGGAATCCATTGATTGCAACGCAACAAAGTTTGACAGCACAGACAATAGCTCAGAATGAGATATCTCCACTTTCAGATTGTGGTTCAATGCCTACATTTGGTTCACCAATGAGTTTGGACTGCAATTCACCCATAGGTTCAAAAAGTCCCGCCATTTGTAAAAGAAGTGCTGAAAGTTCTTTATCGGTGGCCAAAAAGCATAAGCCTTTAGAAAACACTTCAATCAATGAAAAGTCTCCGAACACTAAACTCAAAACCAATGGATATAACCATTTACTCAATGGTTGGGCTAATAAACCCTCCAGTCCTGAGAGAGACTCCAATTTGATCAGTGGAACCGTTAACTCAAACGGAGATCTTAATAATAAAAACATTGACTCTTCTCTTTCGAATACAAGTCAAGTGTCACCCGATTCGAATCCAATGTATTTATCACAACAACAGTTCCACAATCAAACCAATCGTGTCGTCAACTATTTGCCGAACGATAACTCATTTACTAAAAGTCAGTCCAGAAATGCATTCAATAGGTTTAAATCAAATGGTTATCACATGACTAATGGCAACGGATCAGATTCAATCAATTCTTCTCCGAATTCCAGTCCTGATAGCGGCACTGGTAGTCACGACGGAAGTACTTTGAGTTCTTCTAATTCCTATACTTTGTGTACAAATGACGAAACTCCAGACTATTTATCGTAAATATTATCTGTTTTTAACTTAAATATCGTTTAATCTATTGTTTGAAATCAGAAAATATACAAAAATCGTTAATTTGGAGCAAAGGGCTCAATACAAACGGGACTTCTATATCGAATATGAGGAGTACCGACGTCTTCATCGATATATAGAAAACGTGGCCACAAAGTTCTCGGAATTAGAGATTAGGCTCAACACCAAAGTCGAAGGATCTGAAGATTGGAATGTAAGTCATTTTCTCAGTTATTCTCGTTTTGCATAAATGTTTGTCAACTCATATATTCTAAACATATATTTTTTAATACAGAAACTAATGGATCAAATCGTTAAAGAATATGAAGACACAAAGAACTGTCCAAAGTTCCAGAAGTGTCGCAAACGTATGTTCTATCTTCACGACAAGTTAGCTCACATCAAAAGTCTGGTTCTCGAATACGACCGCAATTACCACAAAGAAAAAAACCGATTATCGCATAAACTCCAACTCAAATCAAATCCAATGTCTTAGCGCTAATCATAAGTAAAGTCAAATCCAATTTTCAAAATTTAATTCGCAAACAAACTTTAATTTTATTTTAATTTCATTTTTTGATGATTTCGTCAAAATTAGAGATTATTTAAAACATTTCGACAAAATTCGTACAAAATTATTGCCGAAAACTGATATTATAATTGAGTGTAAAATTTCCATTCAATGCAATTATGTTTAGCCATAAAAGTCTAACCGAACTCTTGTTCTTCCAAAACAAACCCGATTTAAACCGAAATTTAATCAATAGTCGAATTTTTTTCAAATAACCGAACAAATCATTAGTCAAACAAATTTTTATTACTGTTTTCGAATTGAAAATTGTATTGAATGGACGGACGCTCTCCTAGTCTTAAAAGTTATAACTTAAATAAATTCATTCTTAAGATTTTTAAAATTGCGAAGGATTTCATAATATGTCGGATCCCTCAACATATTGTATATTAATTAATAATTAATTTCTTAATATATAATGTGAGACACTTTTCGGCTAATTTTTGAGTCATTTTATCAAAATTTTAAATAAAAAGCTCCGGAAATGTGGAGGTGTTTGACAAACAAACAGTGATTTCGAAAATATGAATTCTTCCTTTTTTATGAATTCTGACAAATACTGAGCTTAATATTCAACAATTTGGTCGTAATCTTAATTAAAACAATAAGTTTTAAAAGCTTTTCTTATTTCTGTTCAAAAGCGTCAGATTTTTTGCATAATTTACTGACGAAATGAATCATTAAATTACTCTTTCATTTAAAAGTCGACACTTAATAGTAATCAGAAAATAATTAATAGGCATTAAATTTTTTACCATTTTTCACATTAAATTGATTTTATAGCCTTTTTATTGATTCCTTTGGATATTAAGTCCTATAAAATCTATTGAAACGAATATTAATTTTATTTTATAAATATTTGTTTCAACATTGGATTCAAAATTATTATAAGATTTCAAAATGTTTTTTATTAAAATGACGTTCAAATAATTGAGTTGAAAATGATTTTAATTTGTCTCCAATTTGTAAATCATTATAATTAATAGAAAGAAAATAAGAGAAGATTTGATTTCGTTTTTCTCTTTACTTTCGGAAAAATGATGTAATCTTTTATTAAAAACAAAATGACCCGTTTTTCTAAAGCCCCAATCTTATGTTTCCCTCTCCCTTTCCCTCTATATATATATCTTTACTGTAAGACAATCTTTAAAACGTAGTAAAAAACATAATTACAGAAAATGACAAAAATTGTTGATTTGACTCTTGGTTTAATTGAGTGTCTCATCTGTTATCCAACCCTTCAATTAAATCCTTTTAAGCTCTGTTTGAGTGATAACTTATCATTGATTAGAGGGACCGACATCTGTTCGTTATATAAAAGGTTTATTAGGTATAAAAATCTAAGACTAGTCAACGACTAATTCAATACAATTTTCTAATGATTTTCTTCAAAAAAGAGTATTTTAAAAGTTTTGCCAAAACTTTTAAAAACATTTGAATTTTAGCCAATATTTCGAAGCAAAACAAAAACAGAATTATTATCAAAATTTAATCGTATTTTTTTCATAAATTGATATTTATTTTGCTATTTGTCAACAATTCTTTTATATAGTGTTTAAATTTAATTTATAAATATATTTATTATAATTTTATATTCAAATCAAAGTTATCATAAAAAAAGCAGAACTTTTGACTTCAGTTCGAAATTTTTCATTTACTTGAATGCAAACAAACAATAATTCAAATTAAAGGCTAATTATAACCAGAATTAAGAGTTTGTAACTAATATAACCAAAACTGAGCTAATTTGACGACTAAATTAGTGAAATCAGCCATTAATCGATTTGATTATCGAAACAAAGGATTGCCCAAAAGGTGACGAACCCCCTGCTTGGCTACGGACTTATGCTATTTTCGTTTTATTTTTTGTTTAATTTTAATTTTAATCATTTATTTCATCGAAACGTTTGACAGCAAACAATATTATTTATGGGTTCCTATAATTCAATTCAATTCTTTTTCCTTATTATTCTGATTTCTATTTCAGTTTTGTTGTAAAATATTACCAAAAAATTCTTTTATTTGAGTTCGACTCAAATCCGACAGACCTTCAATTGAGTCAATTCCTGAGCTCATCAAATATTATTGAAGTTAATCTGAAAATATTGGTTCTTCGATAATATTAATAATAATAATGTATTTATTTAGACATTTGTTTCGAATTTCGAAATTGATTTTTATTTGCATTGAAAACATTTGTCATTTATTGTCAAAAGTATTGATTTATATCTTCTTTATTATTGAAGACATAAAAAATTGACGAATCGATGAAAATAAATACTTTTTCATTGATTTGTCCAATCATTCAGTTTTTCAATTTATAGATTTATTATTCAATTGATTCTCTGCTCAGAAAAGTCTGATTCGTATCGAACTCACAATAAATGTTTGAATTTTGTTTAATTTCTATATTATTTGATTTCTTCGAGTAATATATTCTCTGAGATATTTGTGTTTTAATATCTTTTTTCTCTTTTATCGAGTATTTGATTTCAATAAAAACGATGCCTTTTGTGTGAAATTTTCAAGAAATTGTTGAAAATGTAAAATAAGTAATGATTTACTGAAATAATTACTTTTGTCTCACAATTCTTGATTTACTTTCACATAATAGGTGTAAATCAAATAATATTAGAATAAATGCTCATATATTTTATGTATTCCTAATTAATAATTTGCTGTCAAATCCAAAAAAAATGATATAAAGCCTGAAAAGTGCCATTATTTTATTGAAAACCTTAAAAAATATTGTTTTCTCATCTCATTCTCAATATAACGTTCGGAGAGTTTTGGCTGCATTTGGACCGTTACCTACCATTCCATTTGAGTAGACTTGTTGTGATAACTTCTGGTTATTGCTCTAAAAATTGTAAAATTATTTGATTTTCAAGTATTGTTAAGTTATGTATAAAAAGATCAAATAATTTGCAGCCGATTACTAGGTTTTAAAAATTGTGTAATTAATTGTTTATTGATTTATAATATGAAACATAAAATGCATTGAATTTATGCAAAAAAATAAATATTTGTTGCATTCGATTATTTTGTACTTTATTTGATATGTGTTTGAGTGGCAGACAGACGGACAGACAGAAGGACAGACAGAAGGACACACAGATTTTAAATAGGTGATAAATATAAAATATTGACTTGACAAGAATCTATATCATTTTTTGTTGTTGTTGTAAATCTGTGTTTTGTGTTATCGAAATTCATATCTGATATTGAGTTCATCCGAAGCACTACATATACACTACACGTACTTTGCATTCAATGATATGAAAATTTGAACAAAGCATTGATTTGACCCAAATTCAAATGAACTTCATATCAGAGATAACTTATCAAAGTTTAAGGAAAATCGATCCAAACATTATTAGTAAATTGCTCTTGTCAACAATTACAAAAAATGTATCTTGATTCTAGAATAATGTTAATCTTTTAAATATTTCTATAAAAACAAAAAGTTTTCCCCAAATGTGAAAAGTGTCAAAACTGGGAGTTCAAGGAAATTTCTCAGATAGTTCAAAGCAAGTTCAAGTAGTTTGAAAAATGACCTCAATATTAATAAATTAATAAATTAATCAAATTTATACTTTGAGAGACTACAACAATAAAATATCCATATATTTTACTCGTTTATATTTGAGTGAAAGCACGTAATACCACTAAAATTTGTCAAATTCAAAGTATAAACCAGGGATGCGGAAATGTATCTAGCCTAAAAACCTCTACAACCAGGTCATTGAAAACCCTTAGTAAAATTCCAGGCAAAGCAATGAAATGGCCGCTCTTTGGCCTCAATAAAAATAATCAAACTTGGATTTAAACTGGATAAATTTATAACAAATAAACGCATTTTGAAGCATTCAGTTTATTTTAAACATGATTAAACGTTTAAGTAAAAACATGATAGCGCATAACTTATTGTTAAAACCCATAATCCCTTCAGACCTACATATTACTGATTATCAGTTTATAAATAGTTTCTATATTTGATAAAAAAAATTTACTAATTGTCGGCTCAATTTTAATTAATTCTAAATTAGAATTTCTAATCGATATGGAAAATGCAAGTTTATTTTAGAAAATGTACACATTCCTTGCAATAATTAAGATACTATATGGCACTATACTCCAGATTCAAAAGTTTAATAAAATAATCAAATTCTAATTCATTAGTTTTTTTTAAATTTTGACAAAATATGGAAAATTAGGAAAATATTCGAATAAATTAATTATTTTGATTACATTTGAGGGGATTTTATTAGATATAAATGTAACGTTATTTACGGGCGATTCTTTGTTTACATTCTTTGAATTTAATTGAATTAAAACTGGTTTATATTAATTGCAAACAAATGCCGAAAACTAATCATAAATTTCAGGAAAGTATGTCTTAAATCAATTCAGATGATTATCTAAATGTTTGACCAACTATTAAATTTGTCTACGATCATAATCATTCAAAAATGTTGTTTTTCTTAATTAGACGAGAAGGTTCTTTGTTACCATGGTCCACTTCTGTATGAAGCCAAGGTAAAACATTTATTCAAACAAAAATATCCAAATTTTAATACTTTGACTAAAGATCCAAAAAAGTCAGGAAAACAAAGATAACAAAGAAGGAAAAGAGAAGATAATCCAGTATTTGGTCCATTACTTGGGATGGAGTAAAAAGTAAGTGATTTTCGCTTTTCTTTCAAATAGATTTGACTCCAAATCCTTTATAATTGATATAAAGTTGGGACGAATGGGTTCCAGAGGACAGAGTCATCAAAATTAATGAGACATCGCTTCAGAAACAAAAAGAACTGAAAGACGCGCAAAGGTTTCAATTATTTATTTAATTAAAATTTAATCATTTTTTCCGATATTTTCAGCAAAAATAATAAAAACAAAAGCGCGAAGAAAAAGACATCAGATGTCAAAGAAGCGGTCACTCCTTCTGTTACTCCGGGAACCGAAAGACCAAAGGTTAAGGTCTCTAATGTGACGAACGTAAATGTCGTCTCTACTATCAGTTCGGAACTGAAAGATACTTCAAATGTTATCAAAGACATCGACGGACAGCGAAAAAAGAGAATAAAAGTAGAGCCGAGTGTAGAAGTGACGGATACGACGGCCACCAAAGAGTCAGTTCTTTCAATAGAAATTCCAAATTGTTTGAAGCACTCATTGGTCGACGACTGGCAACAAATTAATCAAAAAAAGTTGGTTCGTTTGCCTTCAAAAGTGTGCGTAAATCGTATTGTCGACGATTATCTCAAAATAAGACTCAACCAAAAACTGAGTCCTTCCAAAGAAAGTGCGATCAAAGAAGGGGCTGAAGGTATTAAAGAGTATTTCAACGCTTCTGTCTCTACTAAACTGCTCTACCCTTTCGAGACAAATCAATTTAAAGAATTGATTAAAGATCAAGAGGACGATCCAAAACCATCGGCAGTATATGGAGGCATACATTTGTTGAGATTATTTGGTTTGTAATCTCTTAAAATGAAATATAACTCTAATTATAATTAATTTGTTTTTTAGTAAAATTTGGAGAACTCCTCTCTTATCTAAATTTGGACGAAAAGAGCGGAACTTTAATTTCAGGTCATATCCACCACTTCTTAAAGTGAGTATTAAATTTAATTTCACTTATATTTTAATAATTTTTTTCGATTCATCTAATTTTGAAAACAGATATTTGGAACAAAACCCATCACTTTTTACATCTAATGAGTATGAATTGGCGACAAACGATTATCTCAAGAAGTGTTCCTAATTTTAAACATTTATTGAATTCATTTTACATCAAAATTGTGTTTAATTTCCATTTTGTAAACATAAATCATGTTTTCTATTAATAATTTCATTAAAATAATTTTGCTTAAAATCAGTTGCTTTTATAAATTCTCTTCGATCCAAAAGAATATCAATTCTGTTATTCGTTAACTTTTTTGAAAGATTTCTGTAAATAATTTATTTGAGTTTTGGCCGCAATTCTAGACAAAGATTCTCTGCTATAGAGATGAGGCCACAAATGTCTTCACTCGATGTTCACTAATAAGAGCGACATTGAAGTAATTTAGTGCTGATTCTTAAAGTAGACACTGAGTCAGAATTTGTACACAGAATAAATCGGTAGTTCTAAAGAATATTAGAACTGATATTTGTTGGGTTTACGTCCTATTCGTAAGCAAAGAGTAAACAGCGATTACTTCCAGTCATTTGTTTTTTGATCTTATTTGCGATGCTCTGGTATTCGACGCAACTCTTTGGCTCAAAGAAGATATTTGATACCCAATGATGTCACGCATTCTCTGTTTGTGAGGACAGGTCTTAACCAATGAATGCGATTCTCGGATGCATTCAATTCTCAAAATAGAAGTTCAAAACATTTCTAAATATAGTATATCTTATAGTTTGATAAAAAATGAATCAATTATTTGAAATTTCGAATATTTTAAATCATTTTTCAAAATTAAAACTAATTTTATTTAAAAATAAGAATGACTTCAATTTAATACATGATTTAATTGCTGCGAAACTTTTGGGGTAAGAGTGAACCGAACCCAAAAAATGGAACTCAAACACAGAATTAGTGCCAAAATAAGTAAAATTAGTGAATGGAATAACTCCTGAATTAGTGAGAAGAGAACGCGCCGTCAGGATTGGACACATCCCACTTCTGCTTTACTTTTAGCGATATATTCGTCATTTACTCAATTCTGTGTTTCTTTGGATTCATTTGTGGATTCGGTTCTATCGGTGTCGGAGTGTTTGCCTTCAGATAACTGTTCAGTGTTTCGCTTCAGCCTTACTTTCAATTAGTTTTATATTTTCTTAAGAAATCCAAAGAGAAAAGTGAACAAAAATGGAGGCAATCAAGAAGAAGATGCAGGCAATGAAGTTGGAGAAGGATAATGCGGTGGACAGAGCCGAAACCGCAGAACAGGGCGCTAGAGATGCCAACCTCAGGGCCGAAAAGGTGATTATTTGTGTTTGCGGTCATCATTCCTCTGATGCCTTATAATTTGATCCGGAAAACAGTCTGAAGAGGAGGTCCGAGCTCTTCAGAAGAAGATCCAGCAAATCGAAAATGAGTTGGACCAGGTTCAAGAACAACTTGCACAGGCCAACAATAAACTTGAAGAGAAAGAGAAAGCTCTTCAAACCGTAAGTCATAAAATCATTTTTTTCTAAATCTTAATCAAATGAATCCAAAATTTAATTTATTATAAATTAATTAAATTATAAGAAATCTATTGATATAAATGTGGTATTAAAAGTGATCTCATTTTATTTGTCTATTGTTTTGAAAAGAGTTTTCAACAAAATTAAAGTTAAAAATAATTTTATAAATATGTGTTTAATATGTGTTTAAATCTTTAATAAAATTGTAGAGAAATACAATTGTTTGCAGAAATTGAAAAATTGTTTAAAACTTGTCGGGGTTTAAGTGTTTAGCGTTGAATGAGTTCGTGTTTGTCTGTGACGTAAGTGAGCCGTATTTGGTGTGAAACGACTGAAGTCGAGTCCAATACTGGTAGTAATGCCAACACTTGTGCTTTATTTTGGTTTTCGTTACGCCTTTAAACGAAACCTAAACTTAGTTAAAGTTCTGCCAAAAAGACACCACTCTTTCAAATCTCATTACTTTTGGAATTTTCAATGAATTCCTATTTTCGACCGAATATTCCTCTCATTTGAGTTTATTTCAACTTATTTTTCGTTTTGGTTTTTCTTTTATTTCGTAAGAAAATTATTTATACAATAAGTTAATTATTAAACATTTAATTATTTTATTTTTTTTAATTTCCAATCATTTTTCAACAATTCCTTAATTTAATTACAAGATATATAAGAATTTATAGTTGTTTATAGACCTATTTCCTGAGTTGAACCAAGTTCATTTATGATTCAAATTAAGCACAATTTTATTTAAATTTAAATATACATAAGATATGAATGAGTCATATAATGATAAGACATTAAAATCAGATAATTATATAAAAATCAAAATAGCCTTAAATTAGTCGTCAATTCAAACATTTGAGGCATTTATTGGAAGTCTATTTTGATAACTATTTGAGAACCAATTCTTCATAAGTTGTAAAAACTGGACAAAACTGGTGGCAGAAATGAAGGCTCGAAATCAATGGCAGTTAACTCAGGAGTCAATTAACAACAGAACTGCTGGCGATGGCGCTGAAGATATCAATCGAACGGAACCGATGGTAACTGACACTGGAAATGAAGAGTTGTCAGAATTCGCTGGTTTGCGCTGTTCTAGTCTTCAGACAGAAATTATTCAAAATGAAAATAAGAGACGTAATCGACAGACTAGTGCTGGATATCCTGGTCTAGCCTTTGGTTCGCCGATGTTTTCCGGAACTATTATGAAATTCAGTCTAATTTCAAACGAATTGAAAAACATTCGAAATGTTTGGCTTAAAAGGGTATGCATTCCATCGAATACCCAAACATTTGAACCTCTGATCAAATCTCTTACAAAATTCTTAGCCTTTTAATCAAATTCTTAAGAATTCTTAAGAATTCAGTAAATTTTGTTTAAAACTTTGACCAAACTTTGAGTTAAACTGAATATGAAGTGGAAATGCAATGGTTTCAAAAAAATTGATTCAAATGAATACAATTTTAACATTTGGTTTCATTTAAAAGAGTAATTGTAAATTGTACATGCTTATTCTCTTTAATAATGTTTAAATGGTATTTATTTAAATTTTTATAAATTCTTAATTCTCTGACAAAAATTTGGCTCTTTTTCACTATATATATAATCGTTCGTTAAACCCAACCCCAACTCCCCCTAAACTTTTGCGAAACTTTAGATATAGTGATCATTGGTTTTAAGACAAATATTTAAATAAGTTGCCACTCATTTTGTGAATCAATAATGTCTTAACTCTTTAACTGATCCAATCATTATTCGAAAAAATATTAATTTTTAAACGGAGAGAGAGAGAGAGAGAGAGAGAGAGAGAGAGAGAGAGAGAGAGAGTCATCCTTTCTTTGGAATCATAAAATGGATAAGATTTCAATGACCCCAACGACAAAACATAGAATAACTGGTAGCCACTAGTTTTACAGGTTTAAAAAAAATTGCCATTTGATGACAACTCATACCAATTATTCTGAGCAGTGGTTCTATCTTCACATCCTATTTTATACCATTCTCTCTCTCTCTCTCTCTCTCTCTCTCTCTCTCTCTCTCTCTCTCAATTAAATTTCAGGAATTATCAAGATAAGATTTAAAGTTCATTTTAAAGTTTAGAATATAAGGCATTTAAACATTATTTGAAGAATTGAGTATTTATTTAATCTAAAGTTTTATTTTTGTTGAGAAATTACGCATTTTTTCAAAAATAAGATCAAAAGAAAATTTGAAGTATTTTTTAAATTGAATTAAAACATTGAAGAGTGAGTTGAGAGGAGAAACAAGTCTGGAGTTGAGTCTGGAGTTGAGTCTCGAGCAGAAAGTTGTACAGAAAAGGAGAGTTTAAAGCATTTCATATGAATGGGACATAAGTTAGTGTTTGAGATGTAATATCGATCCCTTTCATACATAATAGTCAGACATTTACAGCATTTATAGCGTTTCCCAACATTTAGTGTTTGTATTGTGTTTTGAGTCAAACATTCATTCATTTAAAGTGAATTCAATTCTGAAAGTAATTGTGTTCTCATTCCTCACCAAAACTGTGTCTCATTTTTAATAATATATTGTTTTCATTTTATTTAAAACTAAATCCATTCAATTGTTATATCATTTTTAAAAGTTGTCTGAATTTGTGTGTTATTTGAAAATAATTTAATATCAAAGAAACCAAACGATGGCTCAAACTCAGGGATCCCTTCTTGAAGTGCTTAAGAAGAAGATGAGGGCAATGAAGGATGAGTTGGAAGCGGCCAAAGAGACCACTGATGACTATCAACTCAGACTTCAAGAAGAAATCAGACGCCGCGAAGAAGTGAGTCTCAAAATAGTAGATAATATCAAATTGGATGATATGTCAGAGTCGTAGAGGAACTGCCCTTCCTTTGCCTCTCAATGCCATCAATTGTTTGGAACTGATTTCCATTAATTATTTTTTTAAGCGAAAAAAAACTCAAAAAATGACGAATTTTTGGAGTCATTTAAACTTAAAAATGTTTTTAAAACATTTAATCGATTGAGTCGTTAAAAGTTTATGGGTTTGGGTTTGAGTCTGAGTTTGGGTTCGGTTCAGGTTTTGATCCTTTAAACGAAATATTTTAATAGTTTTATGACATTTAAAAAAAATAACTGCATTTCCGATGTCTTTTCAATTAATTCTTTGATTTTGATGTCTTCGCAAATGTATTAAATGGTCGCTTATTTAAAGTTTAAGAATCAGACAATTGCTTTCCACTTTAGGGAGGGGCCGACCCTCACTTCAAACAACATAAGTTTTAATCATAATTTTGATCATTAATTCAGTTTTAATTTAATTTTGCTTTTGTTTTAAATATTGATAGATATCTATAATCTGTTACTAAGGAGAGGCTAAGGGGCACCTCCTTTTGACAGCTCTAGTTTTAATGATTAAAAAACACTGATTCACACAAATTTGTTATCGAAGATAATTTTTGATGAATTGATTGTCAGATAACATAAATGAGGGAAATATATCTGAAATAATTTTAATGCTAAACAATACCATAAAATGAGATCACTTTCAAAGTGTTTATAAATCGATTCATTTTATACTTTTTATTCAAATTTTTAATATTTGTGTCTAAAAAAAAGTTTCATTCAATGAGTTTTAATTTAAAATATTTTTCGACATTTAAAACATTAAATTTATTGCAAAACAAAAAGAGTAAAAAATGCAAATAA
>JAQFZI010000417.1:0-16484 GCA_034695605.1 Eupelops occultus | reverse complement strand
AAAACCCCCAAAATTGACTTATTAGAGGCGGCCAACAAAGTAAGACTTTAGGGTATATTAATTTGAAAAAAGTTTAAACTCTTTAAATGTTTGGCAGAAATTACACCCAAAATGAGATGAAAAACATATTTATTTAGAAATTATTGTTCAAAAGAAACTTTTGTGGTTTTTGCTTAATTTTAAATTTTTGACTAATAAATAAACTTGTAACATATTTATTATATAACTAAGAAAATATGGTCTTTTCCATAACAGCCCCAGGTTCAAGATTTTCTCTTTGATCTCAAGTCCTGTGAATCTCGTCCGGTTCGCATTCGGCCACTATTGGCCTGTGCTGTCAGTAATGTTGTCGGATCACTTCTAATGAGTATGACTTTCAAGAGTTCAGAAGATAAAACATTTCTTCGTTTATTGAATTTAATGGAAGAGGGCTTCAAACTGTTCACTTTGGCGATGCCGGTCAACTTCTTCCCATTCCTTAGATTTGTTCCGGGGGTCAATTATGCGTACCATAAGATTGTTCAAAACAGGACTGAGACGAGCTCTTACTTCAAAAAGATAGTGGACGAACACAGGAGAACATTAGACAGCGAACAGGTCAGGGACTTTGTTGACGCATATTTGGTACAGCAGCAGAAAATCAAAGCTGCGAACCAACACTCGTACTTCTCTGAGGAACAGTTAATACAAGTGATGAACGATATATTCAGTGCTGGTCTGGAAAATGTGACCTCAACTATAGAGTGGGCCGTTCTCTTCCTTATGATTAACCCAAAGGCACAGAAATGCATTCAGTCAGAGATCGATAGAGTAGTCGGAAAGGAAAGACTACCGCAATTGGATGATTTGAGTTCAATGCCTTATACTGAGGCCACTTTCTGGGAAGTCCTCCGTCGTAGTAATGTGATAGCACTGGGCAACGCTCACTCCACTCTTGAGTAAGACTTTTCATTTAGTTTGAGTTTAAATCCAGTATTAAATAAAATATTTATTAACAGAGATTCCGACCTAAATGGGTATAGAATTCCCGCCGGAACTAATATATTACCAAATTTGTACGCCATTAATATGGACCCCAATCTATGGCTCGAACCCGAAAAGTTTGAGCCACAAAGGTTTATCAAGAATGGAAAAGTTTTCAAACCGGATCATTTCATACCGTTCTCTGTCGGTCCGTTTATTAAATAATTTTGTTTTAAATAAATTCTAATTAATTTATTTGCAAATTAGGCCGAAGAATGTGTTTGGGGGACGTCTTGACAAAAATGGAAGTGTTTTTATTTCTGTCCAGTTTATTACAACAATTTGATTTATGCGTTCCTGAGAATCAAGAGCCTCCATTAGCCTTAGGCATTGTGGCCGCATCCATGGCACCCAAACCTTTTCATGTGTGCGCTATACCCAGAAAACTAACGAATTGAAAATTATTTTAATTATAGGAATCTTTAAATAATTCTCATTTTTTACATTTAATTAATAATTATATAATTTTTTGTTAATTTTCTAATTTAATGTCATTTTTTCGTTTTAAATATTCATTAAATAAATTCATCAAAAAAAAAGAATCTGAAACAATTTGAGATTATGGTCACATTTTGTCATATGTGGAGTGGAATATTTGTAAATGTTTCCATTTATTGAAAATCAAGAACATATTGAACTTGATAAGATTGATACATTGTGTTCAGGGCTTATTATTCAGAGAGTGATTATCTATTCATGTAAATCATGTTAAAGACTATAGAAATAAGATTTTTTATGTATAGCTTTTTAGCATTGGTAAATATGAGCAAGATAATGTTTGCAATATTTTTAATATGATGTAAGTTTACTCTTGGTTTGAAAAGCGCTAGAATTCATTGTGAGTCACGTGACTTAAGTGAGACACTGTTTGCAGTGATTATGATTATCACTGATATTCATGAAATTCATGCATTCGTTTGTCATAAATATTTTAAAGTCTCATCCATTTAATTAATTAAAACCACTGTCTTTTGTTTGTCTGAAGATTGATCTCATTATTAATGATGTCTTTGAGTTTATTGAGTGATTTGAAGCGTTTGTTTCAATTGCATTATTTAACGAATATATTGTTATCGCTTTCGTTTATAGTCTTCAGATGTGTTTCACCCTTTTGTCACTTTCTCTTCAATTCCTGTCAATTGGATTATGTAATTAACCAAATGTTTAAACTTAAATCAATTCATTTTATTAACTAAACTCTTAATTATATGAATAATAGCGCGAAACAGAGATTATGTTTTTCACTGCAGTTATAATTGTATTCCGAACTCGAAAACAAGGTTTAGATTTACAAACAATTTATTTTAAATAATTAATAAATGAGTTTTTAATTACTTGAAGGGGCTGTTCATCTGATGCCATATATAAGCACTGCCTGTATGTTCGCCAAAATTGGAAATATGGTTCTATTCTTCTATTCAGATCCCGTTTACGGCGTCTTATATATAAGTTGTTGTATTCGTGAGTTTGTTATTATTCTTCATAAGGGGTTAGCCAAGGGGTAAGCGAATACCATTTTCGCAACTTGAGTATCTTGGCCAACCCTCCTTTAATGAAAATATTATAAAATTAATTCTTTTCAGTCCATTTACTTTTATTGCCGGAACCTACTTATGAGGGGCCCGAAAATATCTCTTACTTTAGAGGTTCAGACCTTAACGAAGAGTTAGAGAGAGACAAACGAATTATTTGGTTAATTGAATTGTACACCACTTGGAGTCCCCCCTGTATTGACTTCTCTTCAGTATTCTCTGAACTTTCGGCCAAATATAGTCTCGAAAATCTGAGATTCGGTAAAATAGATTTGGCCCGAAATGAAGAGACGGCCAAACAGTTCAAAATCAATACATCGACTCTCAGCAAACAATTACCGACTCTTATACTCTTTCGCAACGGAAAGGAATCGATGAGAAGACCGGTTGTCAACAGTAGTTCAAAATTAGTCAAGTTCAATCTGAATTTCGTACGAATTATTTATTTTTGAATTTAATTCTAAAGTATTTATATTTATAATTAGGATAACGTTGTCTCAGA
Source organism: Eupelops occultus (assembly GCA_034695605.1). NCBI lineage: Eukaryota > Metazoa > Arthropoda > Arachnida > Sarcoptiformes > Phenopelopidae > Eupelops > Eupelops occultus. The sequence goes on along the minus strand of JAQFZI010000417.1, from coordinate 13,427 downwards.
ATTTGATTTGAATAACTTATACAAAGAATGTAAAGACAATCCTCTCAAGAGTTCCAAAGCTAAAAGACCTAAAGAAGAGTAATTATTGGAATAATTGAAATCAATTCTTTTGTTAATCACTTTTAATCGAGATTTCTGGTAGTCTTCAAATAGACTTCACATAAGAAGAGTTTTATTAATTTGATTTAAAATGAATCTCAACATTATTTTAATATAATTTTGATTTAATTAATGCCTCATTTTATGGCATTCAAAGACATCGTAAGTAGTCTTACGTTTGATCACAATCTGAAAAATGGCTAAAATTCTTATATCATATTTGGAATTAATTTTAGTTTAAATAATTAATAAATAAATTGTATTTAATTTGTTTGAAAACTGGAATTATTGATGTTTTCAGAAAAATGTATTCAATAAACTGTCGAATATTCTGCACAAAAAAGTATTGTTTTTTCACTGATTATCAGAAAAGTAAATCAAACCTTTTATAATCAAATGTACGATAGAGTGGTCTCAATGCACTTAAATTAATTCAATTAGAATTTCGATTAAATTATTTATCTTTAAAATTAAATCAATAAAGAGATCAGTGATATGTGACGTCAACAATGTGTGAACCCATTTAAATGTTGAGAGAAATGTTTATATTTTGTTTATAGAGAGACATGTGCTTTAAATGTGACGCAAATATCTGTGTTTTAAATCTTTTTTTAATTGTTAATTGTATATAAATATTTGGTTAACTTAAAAGTAATTATGGGTAAGACTCGTAAACGATTTAATTCAAAGGCCCGACAAATGGTTCAAAAGGAATCCAAACAAACTAAAGACCCAAAAGTTAAGTCCGACCAAAATTTGATGACAGATCGGATTCAAATTAGTTTCGATGAAACCAAATATGATTCTTGCAATCAATTGGTTTTAGATAATAAATCTTCAAAAATAAAATCAAATAAAAATAAGATTTCACACAAAACTGATATAAGACCCAAAATATTGTCGAAAAAACAGAAGAAAAAACTCGAAAAAGTTTTGCAGCGAAAAAATCGCAAAATAAATGTAAATTTACTTTAATTTTGATTCAAATTTGTATTTTTTAATTGAATTTTCATTAAAAGAGAGCGAAATTGTTGAATGATTTACAAGAATTTAAAGTTGAAGATAAAGAAATGATTTTAATGTCATCGACGAGTGATGTCCAGACTTATGGCCGCAAAGGGTTTAATCATTGAAACATTTTTGTTTGACTTTTGTTAAAATATTTTTATTTCTTTTATAGCATTAATGAAATGAAAGCTACAAAAGATTCTGTCGAACAACAAATCGATGAAAACATTTCTCTGAAACCACAAAAATATAAGAGATTTAAGAAAATGAAAACCGAAATCAAATCTAAAAAAGATTTGAATGTCATTAATGTTTCAGACTCTGAGTCCGAAAGTGAGAGCACTTCACAAGAAAGTGATGATTCTTCTAATGATAATCACATCGAAAGTAACACTAATTCTTCTAAACCAATAATTTTGGAGACAGTGATCAGCCATCAAATTGAAAGCAAAGAAGTTCTTCAGAAGAAAGAGAACCAAAATGTGAAGCAAACAGAAACAATACCTGTACTCCAGAAAAGAGAATTCGTTCAAATCAATCGAACCTCAGAAATAGAGAAGTTCCGTTCATCCCTTCCCATTACATCAGAAGAGCACACAATAATGGACTCTGTTTTCAATAATTCAGTTGTTATTATTTGTGGTGAAACGGGTTCTGGAAAGACTACTCAAGTGCCACAATTCCTCTTTGAGGCTGGATTTGCTCAGAAAGACCAGATAATAGGCGTAACAGAGCCCCGTCGGGTGGCCGCCATCGCAATGTCTGAAAGAGTGGCTCATGAAATGAATGTTTCGGGTGATTACGTCTCCTATCAAATAAGATTTGAATCAAATTCAACTTCAAAAACACAAATCAAGTTTATGACAGACGGAGTGCTTCTCAAAGAAATACAAAACGTTTGATTCAAATATCAATTTGTAATTCTTTGTTAACAAATGTTTTTAATAGGATTTTCTACTGACTAAGTATTCGGTGATAATCATTGATGAGGCGCACGAACGCAGTCTTTATTCAGACATTTTGATTGGTTTGCTCTCACGTATTGTTCCGCTCCGTATGAAAGTCAGTTTTCAGAATAATCTCTTGTTTTTAGTTTCATTTTAACAAATCTTTTGAATATAGAAACAAAATCCTCTCAAACTAATCATAATGTCGGCCACACTCAGAGTCGAAGATTTTACTACAAATCATCGATTATTTAGAAGTGTTCCGCCTGTACTTAAGGTAAGCACAGGTTTTATTTAAATATCTTTGAGTTAACTAAACGTTGTTTTTAACTTCAGATCGATTCGCGTCAATACCCGGTTTCGATTCACTTTAATAAGAAAACAAATGGTGATTATCTTCACGATGTCTTCAAAAAAGTGTGCAAAATACATACCGAGTGCCCTACCGGTGGTATTCTTGTGTTTGTCACGGGTAGGATTGAAGTCGAAGTCTTGTGTCGTAAATTAAGAACTAAGTATCCAAACATTGGTTATAAAAGTTATGAGAGAAAAAGATTGTCCATTAAAACCAAACGTCAAGAAAATAAAACGACTAAAACTGGAAATACACAAAAGTTGACGTCTATTAACTTGGATGAGTCAGTCTTACATACCTTTATTCGGGCCTTCGTTTCATTTATTTATTTAATTTCAGTTTTGAAGTAAATCCTCTGCAAAATGAAAACGTTTTGAATGATTTCGATTATTCCGAAGATGAAAATGAAGAACAAAATATAGAATTGGAAAACAATAACGAAGAAGACGATCACATTTTTGATGGCCAAAGTCAAGCCCTGCACTGTTTACCCTTATATGCAATGCTCCCTCATTCTCAACAAGTTAAGATATTCAAAGAGCCACCAATCGGCTCACGACTTTGTGTTGTGGCCACAAATGTGGCGGAAACTTCACTAACTATTCCTAATATAAAATATGTGGTCGATTCCGGAAAGGTTTGTCACAATCCTAAACCAAATCACTGAACGTTTCACTAATTTATTATTATTTTTTAGGTTAAAAAAAAGGTTTTCGATAATATAACTGGTATTTCAACCTTTATTATTGACTGGACATCAAAAGCTTCTGCTGACCAGAGGGCTGGCAGGGCTGGAAGAACAGGTCCGGGACATTGTTATAGATTATATTCTTCTGCGATATTTAACGATGAATTCCCCAAATATTCTGAACCGGAAATAATTCGTAAACCCATCGATGATTTAGTGCTTCAAATGAAAGCAATGAATATTGAAAATGTTGTGAACTTTCCGTTTCCAACACAGCCTTCTTTAGAAGCACTGTTGGCCTCAGAGAAGAGACTCATTTCAATGGGAGCTCTTAAAGAATTATCCAATAAATTGGATAAATATCGCAAAAATAGTAAAATTAACTTGAAAACTGAAATCACAGGACTGGGAAAAGCTATGTCACACTTTCCAATAACTCCTCGCTATGCAAAGATGTTAGCCCTCTCACGTCAGCACCAACTCATGCCATATACAATTGCTATCGTTTCCGGTCTCACAATCCAAGAAATTTTTACTTCTTCTGACAAAAATGATTTTAATCGAAAGATTCGTTCGATGACTGGTAGCGCTTCACTTCTTGGAGATGTTATGGTTTTATTGAACGCAATCGGCGCCACACAGTTTACTGGAGTCAATCAAACATTTTGTCGACAAAACGGTTTACGACACAAAGCAATCGTTGAAATAAATAAATTGAGAAAACAATTGAGTTCTCAAATCTGTGAAATTTGCAAAGATTTAACTCTAACTCAAGATATGAGTCCTCCAAATGATCTTCAAATCAAACTTATGCGTCAAATAATGTTAAGCGGATTCTTCGACAGAATCGCCAGAAAAATGCCTCCTCTGGACATCGATTTGGACGATAAGGAGAAGAAGAAATTAAAAAATGCTTATCAGTCAATAGAAGTCGAAAATCCAGTGTTTATATCAAACAATTCCGTATTAATCGAAGATTTACCCGAATATGTTGTATATCAAGAAATCTATGAGACTTCAAAACTCCAAATGCGAAATGTAGTGGCCATCGAACCCGAATGGCTGCCCATTTTTGTTGCCAACTCGTGTAGATTTTCAAACCCACTGGAAAGCCCTCCCCCTCGATATGACAGCGTTTCTGATTCTATAAAATGTTATCGTTCCTCCACTTTTGGACCATATGATTGGCCGATAAAACCAACAGAAGTGACATTTCCCGAAGGATTGGAAAGATATAAATATTTTGCAATGTTTTTGTTAAAGGGAGAAGTCATCACATTCTTTAGTAAATATTCTAAAAGCCTATTATCTCCGCCATCAATAATCACCAAATCGTGGGCTTCTCTTCAGCCGAGAACCGAAAGTTTTCTCAAATCATTAGTTTCTCAAAATATAGAAAACAAGAATAGTTTAATAAATAAATGGAAATCCGATAAAAGATGTGAGTCTTTTTTAAAAAATAAACTTTCGTTTAATTTATTTATCATTAAAATTGTTTCAGATTTACTGAAGGAGTACTTGGATTGGTTGCCACAATCTTATCATCAAAGTGTTAATTCTTGTTGGCCACCAATAAATGATTAATATTATATGAAAAATAAGTGTATTAATAAATTTAAATCACTTTTAATGAACTAATTTTTCAAATAAAGAATTTTAATGAAATAATATATAATTTTGTTTAACTTTAATTAAAATAAGAGACGTATAGACTGTTGAAGACGTACTCTATATATGAGAGAAGAAACGAATTGAAAGCAAATCTATTGATGTATTGAATAATGTTTTTATTATTGTTATTGAATTAAAACTGATTTAATTTAGTTATTATTAGTATTAATATTATGTTTCGATTGTCTTCGCATTCATTTAAAATAAATTCATTTATGACTGATATCTGATATGCTCTCAGATTCTCATTAATTAGTAATAATTGTAATTAAATTTAAATTTAATTGAAATCAATTTTAAAAAATTAATTTGATTTCAATCGATGACAGATTTGTAAATGTTTTTCAGGTCTTCACAAACGAAATGATTTAATTTGATTTGAGTAACGATTTGAATGACAAGTAAAGCAAATGAACGAATCGGCGGTCAATCCGATTGTGACCAATAATTTGAAACCAATTGTGGCCACAAATCATTGTATGATTTATTTTAATCATTTGCTGTTAGTTTTATTTGTCTTTTACTAATTGTATTCAATTGTCTGAATAGCACTGAATGGAGAAATGGTGTCTCAGAGTCAGAGTCAGAGTCAGACTCAATCGCAGAGCAATCAATTAAACCACAATTCATTGCAATCCAAACCTCAAACACATCCGAACTCCAATTCAAACTCTAATTCTTCTCAAACACATCCAACAGTTCCATCTGAAACATCACATTCTTCGACATTATCACAATCGCATAATTTACCCTTAGATGCAAACAAAGAGAGAAAACCCAGAAATTATAAGTTGATATCTGATCCGGCACTCAAAAAGGGGCCGACAAAACTATATCGATACGATGGTGTCGTTCCTGGGGTCAGTACCATTCACTTAGTGATAATTTTTTCATATTTTACTAAAATATCAAAAATAGAAGGAATCGCTTTATCCGAGTGTTATTCAAGTGAAAGATCCCCGAAGAGGACCCGCTATTTGGAATCGCATCGAAGCCGCGGAACTAATTTTTCCGAAATTCAAGGTTTTTCTTAAATATATTTCTTTAGAATCGAAGTAATTAATCGTTTATTTTACTTAAGATTGACTCAAATTATGTGGGAATTCCTCCGCCGACAGAAGTGTCGATAACTAATCTGAACGATAACATCAATAAAACATTTTTAGAAGATTTGGTCAAAAAGTTTGATATAATTGAAGAAATTCAGGTTTTATATCACCCAAAGACCAAAAAGCATTTAGGTTTGGCTCGAATAACGTTTGCCTCAACCTCTGGCGCCAAATCCTGTGTGGAAAAGTTGGACCAAACTTCAGTTATGGGAAATATCATTAATGTATTTCTCGATGCCTTCGGTAAGACTTTTATCTTTCTGTTAATATTTTAGTTTCTAATTAAGTGTTTATTTTCAGGCAAAGAAGTGATGACTGCTTTCGAGTCAATCGTAAATCCGCCGCCAATTGTTCCGCAAATTCCTGTCCAGAATCCAAACGATGCAAACTTTTTAGATCCGAACAAAATTGCATCCGAGTTGGAAAGTGTTTCCCTTTCAGTGCCGCCGTCCGTCACCTCTACAATAGCCACTACTACTCCCGCTAATAGCTCAGACTTTGGCTATGGCACTGATATAAGACACTGTCCCTCTTCATCAACAGGTTATCATTCGACTCTTTCGACGCATTCAACGCCTCATAGTTACGATTCCGGTCTTTCATATCCCCAAAGCGTTGGTTCGCAATATCCATACCATACCAATAATGGTAACGCATCATCAGAAGGCAATTGGGGCAACACATCCAATAATAATAATAATATGGGTTGGGATCAAAACCAGTCATGGGTTGATATCACTCGCACAGAGACTTCGAAGCCCGATAAGAGTCCGGTCAGAGAAAGTCTTGACTCCCGTATCGAACTTCTCCTAAAGCAACAGAGCGCTGGTTTGGCGCCAAGTTTTTTGGGTATTATGTCAGCGATGGGAAGCCCTCCTTTTGTTTCCAATGAATTCAATACTAGTTCTCCAAAACATAACAGAAAACACGAATCAAATGATTCTTCAAACAGACGGCAAAATAATCGACGCAAATATGATTCCGAAGCTATTTTAGGAACCCCTCCCTCGCCGTTCATAAGTGCCTCGGAATTCATTAAATGGCATAAATTGACAAAAGAAATAGATTCGGGAAAAGAGCCGAATCTCGACGATAGCGATGCAGACGACGATAGAAATATGGACGAAGATATGGCTGAAGACGATTCCACTCCTCTTAAGGATGAGCCCCAAGAAAGTAAGAGAACCAGAAGTAAGTCAACTAAGAAAGGTATGGAAGAGGACGACGTCGATGACGACCGAATGTCGTTGTCTTCGTTAAGCAGTGGGGAAAAATTACACATAGGAGGGGACAGCGAGCCATCCACTTCTGCCGGTGCTTTACATCCGCACCCGATGTATCCGTCAGAACAGGTCCAAATGATGGCTCGCTTGGGTCTCTGGAAACCTGGAATGGGTTCGGATATCGGTTTGTCCGGTTTACCTGTTTTTAGTTCAACATCAACTCAGCCTAACTTCACTTCTTCTGCCGCGGCATTCACTCCCTTCATGTTCCCACCTATGAGTGGCCAGTCATTTACTCCGCAGTCAGGCCAACCCTTTACTCAGCAATGTTTCTATCCAGGATATATATCCTCACATTTCTCTTCTATATCAGCGTCAATGACTCCGACATCAAAAGTGCCACAAATGTCTCACTCGAACAGCGAATGGTTAAAACAAACGAATGAAGTGAACAAAACCCAAATCACTCGCAATTCACTTAATATTATTGTCTCAGAACTCAAAGATTTGATCAAAAAAGATATTTGCAAGAAAATGGTTGAGAACTCAGCCTTTAAGATCTTCGAGAAGTGGTGGGACGACTCCGAACGCAAGTCAAAGACATGCACACCGGACGAGAGGTTTCCCACTAAAACTCACATTCGTTCCGATTCTCGACAATCAGGTTCTGACTGGCATTCAGTTTCCACAATATTCGATAACAATAGGACAGAAGCAGTCAATACATTCAATGATTATAGTTTCAGTGGTTTAGGTCTTCGCGCAGCCATACCTAAAATGCCATCATTTAGGCGAAAGCTGAAAAAACCACCCTCTCCTACAGACGACGCCACTAATGACACTAAAATGAGTGGGTCTGATGTCGAAGCAGACAAACTCTCAGAAGATTCTGATAGTGAAAGCCTTAGAAGAAGAAAATCAATTCATAAGAAGAATAGAGCCGCCGCTGTTGTTGAAGACGACACAAAATCTTCGAGATCCAGCAGCACCAGTGAAAGCAGCTCCAGCTCTAGTTCGGGCTCGAGTTCATCTGACTCTAGTTCTTCGAGTGGTTCAGATAGCGATAGTGATTCTTCTTCGTCTTCTTCATCTTCATCATCATCAGTGTCCTCATCCTCTTCTTCGTCCGATAGTTCTGTTTCATCAAAATCATTGTCTTCGAGTGAGAAGAGGAAAAAGAAATACCGAAAACATCGGTCGAGTGCTGTAAAACAGACCACTGAAGAGAAATCGAGTCATTCATATGATTCCGATTCCTCGAAATCTTTTGCTCTGAGAAAAGATGATCTGAAGTCAGAAATAAAAAGTTCGGAAATTAGTACAAAAAGTGACACAAATTTGAGTTCTATTCAAACAAACGAACAAAAGTCTGAAAAAGATTCTGAAATAACTTCTCAATTAGAATATGAGGCCACTCAGGCGCTGATGGCTTTGGCCACTAGTTTTTCATCGATTCAAAATACAGATCAAAGTTCTGTTCGATTGAATAGTGATTCGATCAGAAGTGATAAACCATTGAAATCGGTTCCAATTGGAAGCGACACCGAATCTGCATCTGAATCAGAACAATATGCCAAAGATATGCCCCAAACTTCGGTTGAATTTGATCACAGTTATTGTCTTCCCGACGCTAACATTCGAAGAGATCAGGTCTCAGATTTGGATTCTCTCATTGATTCTGTTGCGCGAGGAGTTCCCGACAATAAAGAGAAATCAAATCAGTTGACAGATCATATGTATAGCCGAACAAATCAGACCTCATCTCAAGTTAAGACCCAAAAGAGATCTTATAAAAGAAGAACTTCAACGGCAGGACAGAACAAATCGCCGAATCAAGATTTTCACCATAGTTTATATGCCGTCGCTTCCGAATGGCGTAAAGCAAAGAGAAAACCAACGAATATAACGAATGCAGAAAATGAAGAAATTATATCTGAAAGAAGTCCGAGTCCTTTACCTCAACCAGTCTTCAAAAAACGAGATCTCATCGAAGAAATGAATATTTTATATGAGTTTTTGAAGACAGGAATAGATAGCGAAGACGTGTCTTATCTTAAACGAAGTTATGAGGCTATGCTTCAGGAGGATAATCAAACGGTCTGGTGGTTGAATGACATCCATTGGGTGGAACACCCGCCCACTCATATAGCTTCGCCTAAAAAGAAGAAAAAGATAGACGATTCCTGGACCAGAGTCCATCAAACTGGTTGCGCCCGTTCTGAAGGATACTATAAAATGGATATCTTTGAAAAGGCCCGACTCTCTCACGTTTCCAATACAACAGTCAATAGTTCTCATAACGACGACGAAGACTTACCCAAACAATTGCGCGCCCGACAGATCGGCACTCAACAGTCTACTCGAGAGGCCCGCTCTAACCAAAGACGACTTCTCGCCACTGTTGACGCCGCGTGGAGTGATCTCTTGAAGTTCAATCAATTACAGGTCAGTCATTCCATTTTATACTTACCTTAAAAACAAATGTTTGTACTGAAAGCCAGACATTCCTCTTATTTTAGTTATAATTAAAAAAAATTGTTTCTATTTGTTGTAAGAATTCATTCAATTGTTTATATTTTCGTCGAAAACAGTTCCGCAAAAAACAGTTAAAGTTTTCGAAAAGTCGTATACATGATTGGGGTCTTTTTGCTTTGGAACCGATTGCTGCCGACGAAATGGTCATCGAATATGTCGGACAAGGAATTCGACCGATTGTGGCCGATATCAGAGAGAAAAAGTATACTGAGTTGGGTATTGGAAGCTCATACCTGTTCCGAGTGGATCTGGAAACTATAGTGGACGCAACGAGATGTGGAAATGTGGCCCGATTTATAAACCACTCCTGCAATGTATGTCTTTGTTTACTATTGAATAAAATAATTATTATAAATGTTTATGTTTTGCCAAATGTCAGCCCAATTGTTACGCAAAAGTGATTACCGTTGAGGGCAATAAGAAAATCGTTATTTATTCCAAACAACCGATTGGTATCGACGAAGAAATAACCTATGATTATAAGTTTCCCATTGAAGAAGACAATAAGATTCCCTGTCTCTGTCGCGCCCCTCAATGTCGCGGTTCTTTAAATTAACTTTTGATTTAAGAGAAATTGTAAATAATTATGTGTTTAATGCCTTTGAATGACTCGTTTCTCCATTAACTCTAACATTACATATAATATATGACCAAAAACTTTAGTCATTTGAATTAATTTTATATTCTGTGTTATTACTGGCAATCAATCTCTCATTTGTTTATATCCGATCCGTTTCATTGATTATATGCATTAATTTGGTTTAAATTATATTTAATTTAATAATTTTAAACGACTTTAAACTTAAGCCTAATTTCAATGAAAAACATATCTAAACATAATTTATGTAAAGCTTTGAATGACGTTATGTTTAAAGTTTTGGTCATATGTTTTGGTTTTATGTAAATATAACTTAAAGACAATTTAAGACAAATTCTGTAAAAATAGTTCAAATTATTTTCTAAGCAATAAAATTATGTCCAAATCTATTAACAAAATGTCTGATGATTTCGATTTGACTCAATATTTGATACAATTGTTACCAAATAATGAGTTAAATAACAGTTTATTGAGAAAACACATCCAAAATGACATCCAATCGACTAAAAAACAAATCAGTGAACAGTTGTCTACATTTGACATCGATTTCAATGATTTTAACTCAAATTATAAACATTTAATTGAATTGAATAACGAAATCAAAGAATTGGAAAAACAATTAAATGAATTCATTGAATGTGATTTGATTACAAAAATCGGTGAATTGAAGGATATTTGCCTTCAAAGCAATGATCGCTTCAATAGATCCAACCAATTATCTGATTTTATAGACAAATTTAAACAATTAAAGACTGAAATGTCTTTAATCGATGAATCATTTAGTTTGAAATCTTATGAATTCTCAGTTCAATATATGAACAGTGCTTCAGATATCTTTGAAATCCTCACCGAAACCATTGAATCTAATGATGACTTGAATTCTATTTCCAAAGATTTGAACAAATTTTTGGATTCATTGAAAGTAGAGCTCACTCTTAAAAGAGAAGAACTTATTTATAAGACTAAAAAGTTATTCAATTCTAACGTAAAAGTATTTAGAGATGAATTCAATAACGAAAATGTCTTTGAATTTAATTTAATTAAATGTTTGAATCAAAATGAATACAAGAATTTCATCAAAACGTTTATCGAAATCGAAGAAAATTCTCTGATTTTAAGTGATTTAATCAAAAGTTTAAATCTTTTTTTCATTAAACCGATTCTCAACGAAGAGATCAATCAATTAGTTTTAGAGGACAACAAAATAATCGGAAAATTTATTGAAATTAAGACTTTAACACCACTTTCAGCATTGAAACTGTTTTTAAATTACTTAAATCAACTAATTATTAATGAAAATATTGTGATTAGTCGCCAATTGATAACTGTTTTGGGATCCATTTGGACAGAAGATCTGTTTCAACAAATATTTAAAAATTATTTGAATCGATTAATGCCTAAGAATGAGTCAGAATTAAAGACATATTTATCTATCGTTGACTCGGCTGAAGATATTCGACACTTTCTCATTGAAATCGGATTCATTGATGAGAATATAGGCTCTCCATTCATTGAATTTGGTCTCAATATAAACAGTCATTTTTGTCGACGACTTTGTACTGATTTTATAATTTCGGGAAAGACTATAATTTGTCGGGAATTACATCAAACCATTCAATTGGGAGACGATTCCGAAAATAATTCCAATTCGTTACCGAAGTGCAGAGTCAGCCAATCGATGGTAGAACTCAAGGAATTAATTCAAAGTATAATTGATTTGACTAAAAATTGTACGAATCAATGCTCGGAAGCGCTTTTGGAGACTATTGCAGACATTTGTGAATTATATATTGATGTCAGTCCTGTCTTTCACAACAAAATGATTAATGAATTCCCTCAACAAAACGCGATATTTCACAACAATTGTATATTTTTTGCGAATTTCATCGAATTGTTGGCAAAAAATAATAAAAAATTAGTGAATATTTCGAAATTTGTTGTCGTTCTCAGAGAATTGGGTTCTCATATATTTCTTAAACAAATGAGAATTCAAGAGAAACTACTCTTAGATTTGGTTCAAAATCAAGAGTTTAATCATTGTCTCAATGATTTGGCCACAGAAGACAAACCTGGTTATTGTGAACAATCTGCTAAAGAGTTGAGGCATGTCTTTAAACAATGTCTTGCTCATTTGAACTTCTTGAAAAACGCTTTAATCGACGTTTTGCCTGAAAAAGTGTATCACAAAGCGATTGGAACCGTTGTTAACACACTTTTCAACGAATTAATTAATAAAATTCAGATTCAAAACGATATTAGCTCTTCCGGTGCCGTCAGACTAAGTGAAGAAATTGATTATTTACTCAAACAAATTAGAGAATTATTGAATATCGAAAATCCAATGCGTTTCGTTCAGAAGTGGTCCAAACTTTCGGAACTCCATTTCATTTTAAATGTCTGTTTAATTAATTAATTTGTTTATAAAATAATAATTAATTTGATTTTAGGCAACGCTTTTGGATATAGTTAACCGTTGGGCCGACGGAAGAGGAATATTGTCCGCAGAGTTCACCGCTCAAGAAGTCAAACAATTGATTCGCTCTTTATTTCAAAATACAGAAAGAAGAGCTCAGGCCCTCAATAGGATTACTTCTCTTTGATTTGTTTTAATACATTTGATGGCAATTAAGGAAATCATATGTTCTCTTAAATCGAAAATTCAAGAATTTGGAGTCAAACTGATCTTTCATAAAAAATATTCAAAAGGGGTAATAAAAATATTATTATTCTTTTTATAAATAATTTAAATCTTTGGAAACAATAAAATAAAATTAACACTAAATTAAGAAAAAACGTTTGATTTATATATTGAGTTACAAAAATTGTAATTATATTTAATATATTGTAACAAATGTTACCGTAAATGAGGGGTCACTACGAAAGTGATGTTATAACTCATTTTGGCTGCTTTTGAAAATCTTTGCTAAGGAGTAGTAATCAGTATATAGCACCACCCCCTCCACTTTATTAATTATAACGCCACTGGCCCGTAGTGACCTCTCATTTACCGTACACATTTTATTTGAGAGGTTCTATAGACTTATTAATTTAGACAGGGTGAGTCACCCTGGGTGAATAAACAGAAAATTATGAGTTGACAAAAAATAGGCGATGGACCAAAATATGCGTCAGCCGGGAATCGAACCCGGGCCACCCGCGTGGCAGGCGAGTATTCTACCACTGAACCACTGACG
>JAQFZI010000416.1:0-16488 GCA_034695605.1 Eupelops occultus | reverse complement strand
TCTCTCTCTCTCTCTCTCTCTCTCTTTCTCTCTCTCTCTCTGACTCTCTCTGACTCTCTCTGACTCTCTTTAAATGGATGTTATTTTAAATAAAAGAATGGTTTAATTGTAATAATAAGGGAACAAAAGTCATATAAAGTTAAATAAATAAATTAATTAATCAATGAATAGCTGAACAATAAATTGAATGAAACAGTTGTAAGGATTCGCATCTAATTTCGATTAATTGTGTTTTTGAACTCATTGTAAACATAAATCATTCTTCAGAATTGTATATTTTTGAACTTCATTTTATACATTGAACTCAGTTTTCTATAACAAGTAATTCGATATAGAATTCAATCGTTTGATTGGTTTTTGTTTGTTTTTTGTTGGATTTCTTTCGACGGATGAGGTTTTCAGTAATTTTTTCTCTCAGTTCTGTTTTCTAACCTCTGATGAAGTTTAAAGTTATAGTTATTTTTGTTTGATTTTTATTAGCGATCACACCATTTGTGCATTTGTTTAGTATTATTACAGATGAATGAATAGTCGTTCGTTGTTTTTTGGCACAAATTCATAATTTAGTTGAAAAGTTTAACATTTTTTTAGTTGAATTGAAAAATGAACTTCGATTCGGTTCTGTCTCCTGTGCTGTCAAACAGTTGTCGAACTCTTTATTCCGTTTTATTGATTCATTGAGACTGAAGTTTGCTTTTGTGACCTCTTTTGTGACCTCTTTGACGACTTTCTCTGAAATATTTAAATAAATATTTTATTATTTTTAATATTATTCTAATTCTATTCAAATGACAGAGAAGTCAACAATCATTTCAACAATAATTTACTCGAAATTAGAATATTTATCGACTGAATAGCCTTTATTTCAGATAACCTTCTATTCATTGAAAACATAGATTTCAATAGATTTCTATAAATTTCCGATTGTTTTCGATTAGAGTTATAAAAAAAATTGATAGTTTTTTTAGTTTCGTTTGTAAAAAAGGAAAATTGAACAAGATAATAACTTGACAAAGTAATATAATCTGTCTCATCTATTGAAATGTCAAGGAACAAATGGAATAACATTTTTTTTCTCCAAAAATACATTTTGGTTCTTGTAATTAATGTCTATCAATAGTCTATCATTAATCTGTTGCCAATAAATTACTCACAGATTTGAGAATTGAGTGCTCTAACTGTAAAACATAAGTGTTGATAGCTCACTTTTTTCCTAGTTTTGTCACATTCTTTTTGGATTTATTCACCTTACACAAACTAAAATATGGCTTATTATTCAAAAGTCAATGAGTTTTGGATATCAGTTATATCCATAGAAAGAGATAAAAATAGATTAAATAAATATTTGTCTTTTCAACCAAAAAAGAAAAAAAGATTAAATATATTGAAAGCTATTTTTTGCGAATATTATCAGAAGGTTATTAAAAATAAGTTAATTATCCAAAAGGACTTACATTTTATTAAATGCATTGAACGGCAGTTTTTATCAATTATTTCGCAGATATGTTAGAAATTATTTACAGCTAATGGTTAGTACAGTTAGAGTGCGATTAGTTTTGGATCTTCTGGTGGCGGTTGTGGTGCCTAAACATTACCATAGTTTGAAAAAATACCAAGTATAATTAGTTAAGACAACTTGATTTCATATTTTTAAGAGATGACCAAGCTACTCTATTTAGAAGAAAGCGTTAAGAATCACTACAAACATTCTAATGACATTAGATTTAATAATTTCACATGGTCATTTCTAAATAAAGAATATTCTGGGCAATTGTGAGAACTTACGCCCGAGTATATTCTGGTGCCACATCCAGGCAATGGTAATCCATCAAGCTAGTTTTTAAATTAATCAATATTCATAATTAATAACTTTGAATTAGTTTCTAAATGATTATATGACACCATTTTGAGAATCCCGGTTCAACCTGTGCTAACTCTACCCGTTAGACACATCAAAATAGTGGAACAAATTTTGCTCCGATCCAACAATTTTGAAGTATTTCCTAAAAGACTCCAAAAATGCTGAGACTATTATTTTTGGCTCAAAATATTCTAATTTTTAACGAGAAATACATTTGTAAAATATTTTTCAACTAATGACAGAAACTCAAGAGAGTCTTCACTGGTTTGAACTGGATTCTTGTTCTCACATTTGTGGTGCCAATAGCCTTAACTTACCCCTAATGGACATGGAGCGTCCAGTCCAGGTACACCCTATCATTTTATTTAATTTTTAGTTTTGAAATATATATATAATTTGTCAGAACTAAAATACCTGATCTCCTTTTTCACCCTTTTCTCCTTGAGAGCCCTTTTCACCCCTTCGACCTGCCTTTCCCTAATTTAATTCAAATTGATCTTTTAATTTGTCTAAATTTGGTCTTAAAACAAATGAAATAATGATTTTTACATCTAATGAGTCATTTTTGGCAAAAATAAATCAATAAAAATGTTTGAGAAGTTGATGTATTGAATAAATGATTACATAATTTCAATCAATAATAAAACCTTCGCTTTAATAGACATCCGCTTTAAAAATAGAATTTTTAAATATTTGTTCAGAAATCAAATCAAAAACTTAACGCTTATAACAACACATTCATTGAAATGAATGCAAAACACGAATAATAATGAAATGAAATTTCAAACAAAATTCTCGAATGAATTCAAAAATAGGTCTGAAATAAAAGTTTTACAAATAATATATTTGACTCGTTCTGTGTTTGAATTCCTTATTTGATGTAAAATTTTGAAAACAAATCTCAAATTAGGAAATATTATTTCAAACATAAGGCTATCGGTTAAGGCATACATTCATTTGTTAATCAATTGGTAGAGAAAATAATTAAATAATAAAATTATGAATTAAAATATGCATTGAATTTCATTCAAAAGCATTCATTTCGGAAGTCAATCAGAATAACTAAAAAGGTTCTGAGAAAAATTTGTTTACCGGATTTCCGATCGCACCGATTGGACCCTAATTGTAGTCGAAAGGAAAAACTTTGTGATCAAAAGTAATTTTTAATAAACTCCGTCATTTTAAACGAAACAAACAAATAAAGCAATTTTTAAAGAATCAAAACAAAAGCATTTTGCCATTTGATGATAGTTGTGGTCAATTTGATTAATTTTAACAAATTATACATAGATTTTGATGTTTATAGTGAACGAACCGGTAAGCCAGGAATGCCATCGGTGCCAGGAAGGCCTGGTTCACCTTTTTCTCCACGAGGGCCCAAATCACCTAATGATCCCTTCATATATGGATAAGAATTATAGCATTTTATTATAAATAAATAAATAATTAATAATAAAAAGTTTTTAATGTGTTTTTCAATTTAAATATTTTAAAGCCGTACGCAATAAGTAATGCAATAAATAATAATTTTTGACTCTTAGCTCAAAATAAATCAAAAAATATTAATATAATCTCTGAAAACACTTTCCTTTGAAAGAAAAGTTAGTGAACTTAAAAATGAAAATAACATAAAAATTGAATAAATTTTAAAAGAAATTTAAATAAATAAAAGTAAAATGAATTCATTTAATAAAAAGATAATAGTTTTCAATGAATTTTTAATATTTGATTTGAAATTTTTGTAAAAAAAACGTAAGACTTTAAAAGTTGAAAATCACTTAATGATAATAGAATAAAGGGATTCATACTTTGATTCCGTCCAAACCAGGCGGTCCCTAATCATGACAATAGAATGACCACAAAATCATACAAATGTGAAATGCTTTTAACAATTAAACAAAATATCAAATTGAATTTAGAAATGAAAACATAACGAAAATCACTCTCAGCGTCGGTTCTGTTATTATTTATTAATCGCTTATAAATTAATAAAGTTTTGAATAAAAATTTTTTGTTAATTTGTAATTAATATTACATTAAATATGATATAAGAGTTTTGGCAGAAAATGTCGAATAATATAAAGAATTATTAATACAATTGAATTATCAAATGCTGTGAAGTTATGGATGAGTATTATTAGCGGACAAACACATCAATTAATAAATATCAGTCTATCATACCATCAGATCAGTGGACTGGGAGCCGGGCTCTCCTTTCATGCCCTGCAAATCAATTCGTATTATAAATATTATTCAATAGATTCGGTGTAAAGCGCTATACCATAGGCCCGGGTAAACCCATTGGCCCGATATCTCCCTTATCACCCTTTATTGAGAAATGAAAAAAATGAGTTAACTATAAATGAATTATAAAGGGTAGTTCAATACTATACCTGCTCTCCTTTTTGACCGGAGTCTCCTTTTATCCCCGGAGGTCCGCGAAGTCCCGGTTCCCCCTTTGATATATAAAAGGAATAAATTCTAAAATTGCTAATAATTTAATCCATCATGTATTTACGGCAGGGCCTGGCGGTCCTTGACGGCCAACTTGTTCAAATCGATCCCCGAAAGCTTCATAATCTGCTTTCATGAAACCCATCGACGGCTGAGTTTAAAAGTCGAATAAAATACGGTATAAAAGCGGTAAATATTTAATAGAAGTCGTACCGATCCGTCTCCTTTATCTCCTTTTTCACCTGAAAATACAAAGAAAAAAGTTTAATAATTTTGATTTATTTTCAAAAATTAATACAACCTTTAGGTCCAAATTTTCCTGGAGGACCAGGAAGACCTGGAGGTCCCATCATTCCTGGTGGACCCATGTCTCCCGATTGTCCTATTTATACAAAATATGAAATTTATTTGAAAACTAAGAATTTATGTTAAGTTGAACCTCTTAATCCGATAGCACCGGGCAGACCAGGAGGACCTTGAGGGCCAGGTTGACCATCATTACCAGGTAAGCCACGTTCGCCTTGAGTGCCAGGCAATCCAATGTCTCCTTTGGGGCCGAGTTCTCCTTGAGTTCCACCTTCTCCTTTAGGTCCTGGTTCACCAGGCAGACCTCTTGTACCAGGTTTACCCGATTTACCCTGTTCATTTAACATAAAATAAATGTGAAAATCTATTCTGAGAGTAAAGTCGAGATTTTAAGTGAAAAAGTATCTCATTTTGTGATTAATTAGTTTGTTTGACTTTGGACTGACATAAGGGTTAGCGTTAATGCAATTAAATGATAGGAGAAATCTATTTTCGAACCCTTTAACTACTAATCCAATGAGAATTCCTACCAAAAGTCACGATCCAAAGAGATCTGTTCAGTTCTTTTGGGTATAATTCCTCCACTCATTAACTGATTCCGTAATAAATATAAATAAAATCATTAATAATTCGTTAGAAAAAGAGACAGTTTTTGACATTAGGCCTGGCTTTGGATTAGAAGAAAGTCAAATACTATTAAATTGGGATCTAATGAACGAACTCTTTGGACAAATTTGTTTGAAAATGAGATATATTTCACGACAATAATTTGGATCAGATTTTTGGGCAATCAATCAAATGACAGATCGTGTTCTTAGAGACGACTGTCGGCTACAAATCTCAACGGATTTTGTGTCAAATTTTTGCTTTTATTTATTTATTTATTTCTGTATAAAAAGTCATTAATATTCTCATTAAAAGTTCAAAAACACTGAAAGAAATGAAAAATTAAAAGATTGCCAAATAATCTCCAAAATTATTATGAATTAAGTTATGTTAAACTTGTTAGCAATGAATATATGAGACAAGAAATGGTTTCACATTTAGACACATTCAACACATTTAATGGCAAAAAGGATAACATTTAAAAATCCATTTATTATAACATAGAATATCGACGACGGCTTAAGAAAAAGATTTAAAGTAATTCTTTAAATTTATTAATGAGAGAAAACTTTTTCATTTTTCAGTCATTAAATAAGTCTCTAATAAGTAGTTATTCTTCTCTTTTAGGAATAGTTATCTCAAATTTATTTTTAATTAATAAAAAATTGCTTTTCGATTAACACAATTAACTGTCCTATAGTTAAATGATTAAAGTCACTAAAGATTTGCAGATAACAAAAATATACCCGGTGTATTAAAAAATAAGTTCAAAGTTATTTAACTTTTTATATTCTTCTTTATTCTTGTTAAATGATTAATAATATTTATGTGTTTGGTATATAAAAACGTATGAATTACAGCTAAAAACGACTATTGACTGTAATATTCTTGTTTTTCTGTCTCTATTATAATAGAAATAAATTATCAAAAGATATGATAAACGTATTAGAATTGAAGTAAATCTAACATAAAATCCATAAAACAAATGGTATTTTCATTTTGAGCCCAAAAGTATAGACAGTAATAATGGGAAAAACGAGAGAAAAATATTCTTTTCTTTAGCCATCAATCGATGAAAACGAAAGGAAAGGAAATGAAGGGAAGACTACATCAAAATATTGGATCCAAAGGAATTCAAAGCAAGTGTTACTTACATTAAATTAATATTTAGAGTAATGTTAGTATTGATTCGCATAAGAAGTGAAGTGAAGTGAAGAAAAAGAAGAAAAATACATATATTTATTTAAATAAGACATTAAAGACATTAAAGTTTTTTCTTTAGAAACAAATATCAGACAAATTGTTTTTTTGGGAACATTTATCCGTAAAACACATTTAAAATACATATAAAACTTCATAAGATTTGATAATTGAATTGTTTGGACGAAACCTAATTCAGTGATAATTACAGATCCGATGCTGAGAGTAATCTGAAGAACCAAAATAACTAAAACTAAACTCTCTAATCGTCTAATTAATAATTGTATGCATTTGTTTACCCTTTTACCCCTTCGCCCCCGTTCACCTTTGTCCCCCTTTTCACCATGTTCTCCGGGAGGACCGGGAATACCGACATCACCCTATAATAAAACGGAAATGTGAAGTATTTTTTCGGTACTCTTATCTGATGCCAGACTTTTCAGCTCCTCCTTTGAGAGACAGTTCTCAAATAGAGAAGTAATTAGTCTCACAATTGAAACACAAACACAAACTATAACTCATTTCTCGTTCTTCTTGTGTTGAAAATTACATAAAAAACAAATTATGGAATAAATTCTTAATTAAAACGGATTTTTGTCCAAAAGAAACACAAAAACAGAAAATTAATACAAATTAAAGTCAATTAAAGGGAAAGAAATGTCATTCAGTTTTAAAATTATTGAATTAATCTGTTAATTAATTCAGGTAATAAAATTGAGCGAACCTTTCGACCGGGAGGGCCAGCAGGTCCTGGTGGTCCAGGAGGTCCTAAAAATAGAATCAAATCGCTGATTGAGTCTCAGAGGTCTTTTAAAAATTGATAGATTGTGCGAAAAATGTGTACGTTTTTTATTTGTTACTAATTTTTGAATTAATATTTTTGCGAGAATTTTCTAAATGGGAAGGAATTCCTTGATTTTAAGATAAACGTAAAAAACCAGTCGTAGGCTTTGAATTTCTGTCTGTATGTCAAGTATTCTATATGTGTTTTTAAGAGGTCTGTCCCTCTTTCGATTCCTAACTTTCTTTTATGAACCCCTCGAAGTATATCTTTTGAAATAATCAAAAACCTTTGAACTATTGAATGAATGAATGATTTCTTTTTTTCTCCTTTAAATGAATCGAAACGAAAAGATATAGAAATTCACTCGAAATAAATGGTTTCCAAAATTTATACTAAAAAAATATTTTTCAATTTTAAACTTTTCATCTGAGAGTTAAATAACTGAAATAAATGATAAAGAGTGAGTTCACTGGTGAAACATACCTGCGGGACCTTCGATGAAACCCGTCGGAAATGCATTTCCATCTAAAGTTGTGGTCAGTCCTCTATCGCCTTTTTCTCCTTTTTCTCCCTGAAGTGTAACAAAAATTTTTGTTTAAGACTTTGAAGTAAATGACAATTCAATACAAAACTAGACTTCAGTATTAAGTGAAAGCTAGTGATGGCCACACATTTTGCTTAAGAATTTTGTGTTAAAAAAGCATTAGGTGTCAACCCTTTTCTGTTACTTTTGAATATAATTCAAGTGAGAATCGAGGTCATCAGAAGAGTGCTCAATCATGCTAAATTTCTTATATCTATTTGTCATTTTAAGCATTTTGAAGGACCTCCTCTGGTGACTGAGCCATCACAGGCTTAACTTTATTGATTATATTCAGAAATATAAAGAAAGGAAGCACTTCTTCGGAGATCAGCAAAAGTGTACAAAAATGGAGTCAATAGGTTTCAAGATTTAAGAGAGAAGTGAATAAAAAACAAATCAACTGTTAGTTCGCTGTAAGGAATAAATTTAAATAAATGAATGTTAGAATAGATTTCAAAAACGAGTAAACATTTGGTTAATGTTAGACATGTTTTAGTTTTCATTAATACTTATTGTTAGAGGTTTTAACTCAATATATATATCAAACATTCCATTCAAATGACTTTAATTTATTATCCAAAAGTAGTTTATTTTAGTTTTAAATTATTATTTTTCAGAGAAATTTCATTCGTTTTATTTCTTGTGTTAACATCAGTTGTGGTCTGTTTGGGGGCCAATCGATGGCAATGGGGGGCAATCAGGACATTAAGATTTACGATTGTGTCTAACGATATATCTATAACGACGAGTGCGTGAAGGCATTTGAGCTCAACTTAAGACATAAGTCAATCCAATCTTCTTCTGATTTTTCATTAACTGAATTAATTAATAGTTTTAATTTCATATCTAAACTTAGAATTGAAAGATCTGTTTAATCATTAATATTATCTAAAATTAGAAACAAAGTAAATATTGATTAAAACAATTCTCTTCTTATTTAATTGAATTTTTAAATTATTTTAATAATAATCTTAAGTGAAATCTAAGAATAAGTTTTTAAATCAATTGAATTAATTAATCGATGGCTGAAAATAATAACTTTCCAGAAACTGGTGTTAGTGTGAAATAAATAAATAATAGATTAATTCTGAGATGTATTCCCACTAATGATCAGTTTTGGAGGAATTGCAAGTTTTTAGTAGAGAAAAGGCATAATATTAGTGATGGAATCCAGGGTTAGTTTGTTTTCATTGTTAGTTCTTTTGGGAGAAATAAATTCTTGAAATAAAAACTAAGGTCTCACTGGATCTCCTTTAAGTCCGTTATGTCCGGGCAGTCCCATTGCGCCCATTTCGCCCTAAAACACAATATAATATAACTGAACTTTTGACCAAATGTTTGCCTCTTTTTGTAGTCGATTCTCGTATAAAAAATTTAAAGCAAAAACACTTTTTTAAATACAACAATAGAAACGAAATCCTTTCTAAAAACTCAATGAATTCGAGACAAAAAAGTGTTTAAATAAAATTTCATTGAATTTGTTTTCACTTCTATTTCTTTCCTTCAATTTTGATATCAAAATAAAAGAGTTTTAAAAAATTGTTTTCATACCTTCGGTCCCAAAAGACCATCTTTGCCTATTGGTCCTATAGGGCCTAATGGTCCTGACGGACCAGGTAGTCCTGGTGGTCCCTGTTTTCATTCAAACATTATATTATTGCAAATGAAAGTAGAGATTTGAAATTAGAAATTGATTACCGGTTCACCGGGGAGTCCAACCCTACCATCGAATCCAGGCAATCCTGTAGGTCCAGGAGGACCTGGAGCACCAGGCGGTCCTGGATTTCCTGGTTCTCCCTTCGAAAGTTGATTAAATAATTAATAAAATGCAAGAAAAATATGAATTCAGACAATAAATGGCATTAAAAGACATAAAATGATTGAATACAAGAAAAGACGTCAAAAGTTATTGATTATAACATATATAACAACACAAATAAAGAATATAATAGCGATTGACTCACTTTGAGCAGAAGTAAGTCACCGGGAGATAAAGTGATGCCAAGGGAGGCAAGACCCTAACCAACACATAAAACACAGAGAGTCCACAGTTAATACTTCGCAACATTTAGAATACAAATACTTCTCTTTGAAAAGTATTTCTTTTGTCAAATTTGATCAAAAAATCTCACAAAAAGTCTAAAATTTATTAGATTTGATATAAAACACAATATTTTTGATGGGTTAAACTTTTTTTTTGAAATATTATTTTATCTAAAATCTGATTCGATGTTAAGATGTGTTCAGATTTATAATGTAATGAAAAGTTATTTGTGTCTTCTTTTTGGCTTTTATTTGAATTGATTTGTTATTTTGTTATATATTTTCATTTATTTTATGATTCGTTGGTCTATTTGTTGAGTGAATTCGTGTCTAAATAATTGTCTGAATGTTGTTCTCAGAACTAATTATGTTTCCGATCAAAGTTTGTATAAGTGATAAACGAGAGCTCAAACACAAAACTAATGGCTTTTATTTCGATTCTGTTATGCTTTCAGCGATTGGTTTGGACACAAAAGACTCATTTGATTTGAATTTATAATCAGACGGTTAGCAGACGATTGCAAATCTGTTCTTCGTTTACAAGTAATCAGTGAAAGTCAACGAAACACATATAAGTTTCTGGAAGTCCTCTGAAATGAGATTTTCATTTGAATGACATTTAGGTTTAGAGATAGGTTTGGGACTGTAATGAGAGAAAACTCAAAATAAAATCAAATAAAACGGAGTAAACATAAAACAGGATAAACATAAAAAAGAGGTACATTTAATGAACACAAAATTAGATCAATAAATAAGAAAAATAAAGCAAACATTTGGCTAAACTGTGAACTTAACGTTTAATCAGACAACAAAACATACATTTTTTAGAAAATTAATTAACAGATAGTTTTAATGGAAATTAATTAGAACTTGGCAAAAAGCAAATATATCATTGATGCCCAATCCGTGTGAAATCCATAGCCTCCCTATTCTAATAAATATTGCTTAAAATTGAAGTCATATTTTTGCTTCGCTCAGTTTATTACTCGATTTATGAATGAATGAGTTTGGGTTATGGCTTATTCTTAACCAAAACTCAGCTATTTTTAAAATTTTCAATTTAGAAGCTTTAGAAGCTTTTCTAATGAGTGTTCAGCACTAGTAATGTGCACAAACTGCTCATTACAAGGATAAGCACTTCTGAATTGGACATCAAAGATGAGCTAAAGGTATGATAGCGAGTATGTCTATCGGTGTTGACTGTAGACTAACCTTAATTGCTATAACTTCTGCATAACCTAATGTTCCGCCACGAAGTCTAGTGATCGATCGTTTAACTCCCTGTCAGTTATTTCAAGAGTTTTTTTTCATTTGAAAATTATTCAATCAATTATTTTTTCAAGTTTTTATATTGGGATCCGGGTATTATTTTTTTTAATGTTGATTTCATTTGAAATTATATGAAATAAATGGATTATATGGTTATTAAAAGTAATGTTTGTATTAGTGAAAGAATATTCTGTTATTTGTTAATAAATTTCAAAATGAAAAGATATTAGTACCTTGGTTGTTGTGAATAGATCGAATCCGCTTTCACCCTAGAAAAAATTGAAAATTAAAAAAATTGTTGACATTTTATCTGACATAAGACACAGTATTTGTCAGTTTTGCAAACAGTAAAGAAATTAATGATTAATGAGAAGCAAAGAATTTTTTTCAGCAAAAATTGTCTGATTTTAGTCGTCTGTCAATCATTCGTTTGTTTGCATTAAAATAGTTATGAAATTAAGTTTAGGACAAGTATTCACTTTTTCAGAAGAGTTAGAAAATAGTAATGAAATTCTTTAACTGATTCTTAATACAGATTTCAATTTAATATAAATTTTTCAAAAAACAAGAACAGAAAACTTAGAATTCTGTGAAATTATGTCTGAAATGTTGAATCAGACGAACAGATAGAGTGAGTTATAAATAGAAAATGAAATACATATTCTTTTGATAGATTAGACGATATTTATCTAAATTGCAATCGTTTTCAAAAAAAAAGTTTTATTTATTTTGATTTTAAAATTGACGTCAGATTTTCAGTATTAATAATAAATTTCTTAAGAAATTAATTGAATTTCAAACAAAATGAGTATCACTTAAGGAGCGAAATGCGCTCAGAGCCTTTCAATTTGATTAACACTAAAATAATAAGTTTAACAGTTAAACAGAGCTGGTCAAGGTGATTTTTATGAAATTTTTTAGTTAAATAAAATTTGTGTCTCAACATAAGAATTCTAAGAAAAGAGGCCATCACCAATTAGCTAATTGGCAAAATAATCTGGATTCAACAGTAATTTAAGTCAAATTCTAATATATTTTTAGCTGTAATCGACCAAAAAGTTATAAAATTGAAAAATGGAGATGGATAATAGTTTAGACAATTTCATTCCTCCTATTAATCCCTCAATTTTTGAACCTTCTCATTTAACGATTTAGTTAATAAAACCCACACTTTTGGTGATGTAAGAGATATGTTATGATATGTTTGGCAGTTCTTGATTTTAAATTAATTGTAGAGATATTTTGAAATAAATTAAACAATGATTTTAATGTAAATTTACAACATTTCAACGTTTAACTCAACTAACGATAAAAGTTATTAATTGAAAAGCAAGTGATTCGGTTATTTTGGGCGATTGGGTTATAGAGGAAAGTAGTTTAAGCAGAATATTATTAAGAGATGACTTACTTTATCCCCTTTATCTCCTTTGAAGCCCTGAAATAATTACGATTTATAAGAATTTTTATCTAAATTTGTTTCAAACAAATTGTTTTTTAATGAAGAAAATCTAAAACTACTTCTAAACAAAATATCCAAAAGAAAACTAAATCTAAAGAATCTATTCTACAGTTTTTTCATTCATTGACAACAAAATAAAAGAGAAAAACAGAGATCAATAATAAGAGAGTTTAAGTTAAGTCTAAATTAGATAAAGAAGTCTAAAGAAGTGGAGTAATAAGGATATAGAGAAATAAGTGAATTTTGAGGTGAAAATGATAATAAAAATGTGATATAATTATGAATTTCACGACTCACTTGTTCACCTTTGGGACCGTCTATACCGATAGCTCCCTATAAAGTTTAAGACTCGTATCAGTATTTTCTTTTACGCAAAAATCAATTTTTGCTTAGAATAGGTTTCGGGCGAAAAAAGACAAGAATTTAATTATTTCTTGTCTTTTAGTAACTTTTAGCGAAATTTGAGTGCTTTTATGAATTTTATTTTTAGTTAATAATTGAATTTTCAGATATGACTTACCGGAAAACCAGGTTTACCCGGAGGTCCCTATAGAATAATAAAGATCAAATTTAGAATAAATATATTATGATTTGCTTCTTATATTAGATTATTTTCAATAAAAATTTACTCAGAAAAATGAAATATTTATTCAAAACATACCAAAGGACCGGGAGCTCCGGGTTCACCAGGAGGTCCTCTTTTACCTCTTTTTCCTCGAGGACCTGAAAGAAAATAATAAATTAAATAAAGTCAATCATTTTGTACTAATTATGCTTAAAATTAGTTAAATATAAAAAACAAGTCATAAGAATATTCTTAATGTGTTTTCCTAAACAACAAAACAAATGAACAAAAAGGCGGAAAACATTTGACACAAAGAATTCCGTTTTTATGATTAAATTAATCTTAAATTTGTTTTTTTTAAATTATAAAAAACCCACAGATTTGTTGAGTTTTATCTTCAGATAAGAATACAAATGACTAATAAATTGCTATAAATTAATGTATTTTCTGGCATTAAATTGAGTTAAAAATGTTTAAAACTGATTGTATTAATGAATGTTTAAAGTATTACAAATGCGAATATTTATATTTAAAAGCAATATATCACTCATAGGAAGTGCTGATAATCCAAATTCTTATAAGTTGAACAGCACTTTATTTTTTCAATGGGTTCTCAAAATTATTTAATTTTTCTGTTTTCTATTCTACTCTAAAATGTTTTCAATAAATTAGTATTTTGTTGTTTTTTAACAAAACTCTATGTTTTTAATGATAACAAAATCAAAAGAATGAGTGTTTGTATGGATAGCACTAAAAAATAATTACGAATTTACTCTTAAAAAGAATTAGTGGCAAAAGAAACTTGTAATTAGAGAATTCAGTAAAACCGATACTAATCTTCAGCCAAAATGTCTGCCCATTAGAAGCGAAGTGGAACCGCTTTCAATAGACAAACAGTAGTTATAAAATGTTCGCTCAGAGTCTAAGGAATTAGTGAATCTATTTTTGGCAAAAGTGATACCAATCGGCGGAGAGAGAGAGAGAGAGAGAGAGAGAGAGAGAGATTTGCTGTTCAACGCTGGGTATATTTATATTAAGACATTTATCAACAATTTTTCAGTTTTGGTAAAGAAAGGCGAAAAGGGATCTTAAATATCAATAAACTATCTACTTTTTACAAATTCTATATTATATGTATTAAAAGAGGATTTCATACTATATTTTACTTCAAATAAAAAGCCATAAAAGAGACTTAAAAAGAAATTCAATTTTAAGAACATATTTAGAAATGAATTTCAATCGAGAATTCAAAGAAAGTCTGAATAGACATCGAAATCATTTATATTTGAAAAAAAGAAATAAAACTAAAATATTTTACATTTTGTGTTTTGAATGGAAAAAAACTTTGAGCTCTAAAACAGCTCTAAAACACAAAAAATAGAGAACAGAATAATATTTTGTTTAAAGAAGTCACACAAATAGATACAGTGGTCTCGTTTAAAGCTGTCTAACCATTGAGTCAGTTGACGGACAGCCGACTGTTTGTCTTGGCTTTATTACTTATATTTATTCCATTTTGATAGCACTGTAAAGTCGGAGCCAACAGCGCTTATACCTATGCGTTAGGAATATTATAGTCCATAAAGTTTTTCGGAGCGAATATTTTGCTTTAGTTTAAAGTAAAAGACGAGAAATGTTTTTGATTGAAGTTTAAGAGCTCCGCAAAATCAGGAATAAAACTCGAGATTAAAATTGATTTTCACATAAACTCCACTAATAATAGCTTTTTATGGTCTGAACACCACTTTCAGAGAATTCATTGGGAATTCTCGTTAAGCGTTTTGAATATTAAGTTCTTTTTTTAAACATTTTTGTCTAATTCTCTCTATTTTTGTTGTCTTTCATTAACTAAAAACAATTTTTTTCATAGAAAGAGTTCTTTGTTTTTACACAAAATTAGGCTCAGTTTAAAAAAGTGTATGATTTTTATAATTAATTATTTGGTTCTTCAACTCATCTCTTTTCTGATCAAATATTTTCATCAAAATTCATGGAACCGAAAACAAACAAAAAACTCAAAATCTGAGCGATGAACAAGTTTTCCCTCAAATTGTTAGTTTACTCAAAAAAAAAGAGTTGAATTCAAGCATTAAAACAATGATAGCCAAGATTAGATTTAGTGTTGCAAGCTAGTTTTTTATTTATTTAATATTTTTTATTTTGAGATTTTTATCTCTTCCGCTATAAATAATTCTAAGAATGGATTTACTTTTTGAGACATTTTTCTAATAAAGCTTTTAAAAGATTATATTAAATTCAAAAAATAAATTCAATGCCCTTGGTAACAAATGCTTGAAAGAGTAAAGAGAAACTTTTCAACTATTTATCCACAATAGCATTGAGCGGAAGGAATAGTGAATACATTCATTCAAAGAAATGTTGCCCAGAATAAAATTAGTTAACAAGAGCTCAAATAAATCTGAGACTTCTTTTGTTATTGTGTTTGAGTTGTCGTCTAATTATTAAAACCAATGTTTTGATAGAATTAATTCAAGAAATCAATAAACGAAACCAAAGAAAGTATAAATAGATTTTCGAGGAAAAGGTTTATTCGTATAATTCGAAGAGTATTTTAATCACTAAATAAAAGAGAAATTTAGAAATTGAGTCAAATTTTGGTTTATCCCAGAACTGAATTGTCGTTAAATTAAATTTTCTTAGATTTTCTCTGAAGAAGTCTGAGTCTGTCTGTCAGTAATGTCTCATTTATTGTGTTTATTAGTCTAAAAGTTTTAATGTCTGTCTTTGAAAGTCAAGTGACGGCACCAGTAATTAAGTCACACACCAGAGAACGAGAGGCGAAGAATAGAGGAGAGAAAAGTTAATTTATTTGATGGAATTTTGGTCCAAAACACTAAACCGTCAGAGAACTGGTGGTCATCTAATTGTCATACATTCAATTGGCCTCCACTCCAGCACCACCTCTTCTATTGTTCACAGTGTAATGAACGGCCAGTAATTTCTACACATTTCTCATTCCTTTCCCTCTCTTCAGCACTCAATCTCTCAATGAGTTTAATCTTTGAGCGAAAGTCTCAACGGAGCAGAAAAATACTGAAGACTTAGACGAGAATTGTTGAGACGAGAAAACAAAATCAACTCTTGAATAGTGAAGAAAGACATTCTCTCTCTCTCTCTCTCTCTCTCTCTCTCTCTCTCTCTCTCTCTCTCTCTCTCTCTCTCTCTCCCTGTGTTTGAAAAGATTGAATGAAATGCACTCAAAATAGAGATGAGATGAGAATGAATTGAAAGAACGGAACGAAGACTTAAAATAAGGAAATAATGAAACTCTGATTTATTCGTTTATATAAGTGTTGAGATTATTTTACCAGAAGATTGTCTTCACTTATACTATCTT